>SKCR01032806.1:0-146318 GCA_019454045.1 Zanthoxylum bungeanum
TAATATCACCGGTTTATAATGGGTTATTCTATAGTTTGGGTAATTTAAAGGTTTACTTATTAAGTCTTAAGCTTAATGCGTCTTGTTAATTGGCCATTAATAAGATTGATCTGGTAAATCTAAAATAAACTTGACAATGGAATTTTAGGTTTCAGCCTTAAACTTAATAGCTCACGATCTTCATTGAGGATAGATAACCCTTTAATAGATTTCCTTACAGGATAGACATATACCTGTCGGGCGGAGGTAGTCATAATTGGAACTTAAACTTAATGAATCCAGGTAATTTGGTTGACATAGACATATGGTTCAATTGGGTTATACTGGGTATTTGCGTCTGACCATCGATAGAGGCTTTTGCATAATTTAGTGTTCCAGGATAGTAAACCGATTTATTACACAAACATGAAATAACCACTTCATCTTTTAAAAGATATTAGAAAGATTCACAACCCTAGATAGTTTCCTAATATTGAATTTTCTTAAACCTAATTTCGTGCAATTTTATTTACTTGTTTTTAAATTTAGAATCATCACCATTTCAAATCAATCAAACAACCTGTTAGATACTAGTAATCATTTGACCTCATAAAATTAATAGATTAGGTATTAAATCCTCGTGGGATCGATATTTTTAATCTACTTGAACGATACGTGCGCTTGCGTTATACGCGTGTGATTACGCACCGGTCATCACCCTTGGAGGATAAGTAGGCAACTTAAAATTTAAAAATTTAAGCTCAAGCTCTTCAATGTAATAATTTTATTTATTTATAAAATTAATCTAATTTATTTTAATTTATTTTCGAAATTTAAAAAAAAAAATTTCGGAACCGAAACCGAACCGGTCGGTTCCGGTTCGGTTCAAGGTTCCGGTTCCAACTGAACCGGAAACCGGCCGGTTTCGAACCGGAACCGAACCGCCGGCCGGGTCTAGCGGTGGACATTACGGTGTCTTGTGGAACTGAAGATTTATATATAACATTAAAAAAATAAATTCTTTAAAATTTTCCACCATTCAAATATTTTAAAATTTTCCCTTATCTAAAATTTAAAAATTTCTTCTCTCTACAATTTATAAATTTCTCACATCTATATAATTATAAAATTTTACACCTCTCCAAAATTTTAGATTAAAATTTTTTCCTTTCTAAAATTTTAAAAGTTTCACGCATCTTTAAAATTTTAAATTTCCCGTCTCTTTAAAATTTTAAAATTTTAAATTTCCTTTCTAAAATTTCGGAACTAAAGAGACGGGAAATTTAAAATTTTAAAATTTTCGTTTTTAATTTTTTTTAAATATATAGCTATGGAATAACTACATAAATTATGTCTCTATTTAGCTATGAAATTTATTCCATCGCTAAATAAAACGAAATTTTCGTCGCTAAATGGAAATGGAATTTTCGTCGCTATTTAGCGACAGAATGATTTCCGTCGATATATAAAGACGAAATTTTATTATGTCGCTAATTTTAGCGACATATGTAATATTTCCGTCTCTATTTTTTTGCGACAAAAAAAATAGAGACGAAATTTTTCCGTCACTATTCCATCGCTAGTGGTCAGTTAGCCACAGATTAGCTACAGATTTTTCCGTCGCTATTTGACAGTTTTCTTATAGTGACATGCGCGGTTGACATAATAATAACGCAAACCTATGCCATAGAGGAGCATTCGAAATGATTGGTTTTGAGAATTCTTGTATTAAAATATTGTCAAAATTATGTTCAACATTGACTTTGACTATTATGGTTGATAAATTCCATATACTAGGTCATTTTGTGGGATATAGTAGAAGTGAATAATTGAACCATACATGAAATCGTTTATGAATAAGTTCTTATTTTCATTTTCATTGTTCACTTCCAAACTAGTTTGGCAAAATGGAAAGTCGTTTTCTATGAAATTGGTTATGCAAACGTGAAATTGGTTACGAGATTTTATTACAAACAAACCTGTCATTTTATCAAACTGGCAAGCCGGTTTAGCACTGAAATGATTTTATTAATTTGGAATCAAATTCTTTTTTATTCTATGATTTTCTTGACAGACATTTGATTTGACATTAATATGTCACTATTACATTCCCAAATAACCCTGGGATATATATGGAAGAGATTGGTTGCGAAAAGAGCTAACTCTACCTCTATATAACACACTTTGTTTGTTGTTTTTGAGCACCCATGGAGACCCACGAAAATATCTCAAATTCTCTCTATTTCCTTTGTTGGTTAAAGAGTTCTAATTAGGTTATACACTTATGTGTTTGACACCTAGACTTTAAGACAACATTTGTACTTGTGTATTTTAGAGCTAAGCCTAAAAACCTAAAATCCCAAAAAGCTTAATCTTTGGACTATAGCATCCATCAAGATTAAGTTATACACAAAGCAAATTTAGTATTTGTGTGGATCACCATTAGAGGGCATAAACTTGGATGCCTCTAGAAGAAAGAAGATGAAGATCGCTGGAGTTCTTAACATTAAGAAATCAAGTTTCCACAACTTGATTTAGTGGTAAAAAAAAAGTGTACTTTTGTTCCTATATTTCATTTATTTATTTTGTGTCTTATTTAATTTGATATAATCAATGATTAAATGAAAAAGGTCATTTAATTTCATATAATCAATGATTAAATGAAAAAGGTCATATGAGTTTGGAAATGTGTGGAGTAACTTTTGCAGTTTCTGCTGCGCCTCATTCCCTATTTCCTAACAATTTGCTTCGATTTATTCTTAAAATCGACAACATCAGTTGTTTTGTTCTCTGACATAAGTTGAAATTTTGATTAGGGTACATATAAGTTTTCAAGTTAGAAAATGAAGTAGATTTTTGAATTTCAATGTGGGTGTTTTAGTTAGATGCTTGCGGTTACAGCCTTATTTACATAGATCCTGAACCAGCCATATATATATCCTGAGCTAGAATATGAGTTGAGACCGACTTAGTAAAAGAGCCAAAATTTAATTAATTTGACTTTCGAGCTTTGATCAAGATCTATATGCTGCTCAAAATTCATATGTTAGTGGTTTGATCACAGCCTCATTTTCAGACGTGCATGAAAAATTGATGAATGAGTGAGTATAGCTTGATAAACAAATGAAACAAATTTGAGTGTTTTCTTTGATTTTTATGCTTTGAACTATATGATTATATTGCCAATTTTGCTGCTAATTAGCATTAGTTTTTTATTTTAACAAATTTGCATTGTTATTCACTATAAAAAATTTTGTTTCGAGGGTGTTTTCATCATTTAATCATGTATATCAACAATAACGTCAAATTAAGAGTTTTATTATTGTTGATGGTAGTTTTTGGGCACATCTCATCAACCCGACCCGAGAAGGTCATGACATGACCCGATGGGGTGCCTGGAAGAGATCATGATCCAAGGAGGATGTCGGCATGATGTATGCCCTCAAATGATGCTTCCAGAAGAATGATAATGACCTTAGAATCAAAGGTCCAATGAGAAACCTCCACTTTAAAGTAAGCAACAAGTGGTTCAAATATATCACAAATATCATAGATATTTTAGGAGACAAGTGAAAGCAAGGGGCGATAGATATTGATGACAAATGAGTGTAATGATTGAAATTACCTACAAGCAATAGCGACAAAGCAATCTCTATACCCAAGAGAGGGGGTGAATTGGGTTATTGCGTATGAATGGGGAATTATAAAATCTTTGCCGATTTTAGCTCTTATTACCAAATTGACACTTAGGCTAATTTTCTCTATTCCAATTAATAACCTATATACAAGTTTATCTATTCAATAATCATAAACATAAATAAACTTGCAATATGTAAAAGTATAGGGAAAGAGAATACGACACCAAGATTTATAGTGGTTCGACCAAACGTGCCTACATCCACTCCCCTAAGCCTCACTTGAAGATTTCCACTAGAATTGAGTTTCTGTGGTTCACTCGTAACCAAGAGTTTTCCGCAAAGGTGCACTCCGAACCTTTTACAATTTGAGTTTTGTTCGTAGGCTTACTCACAAACCTTTACAACTACCCAACGGATGAGATTTCACAACCACAAGTGTTTTTGTATAAGAAGATTCAAACCACACTTGGGCACTCACAAATATTAAGAAGATTGTGTGAGTTGCAAACCCAAGTGTTCTAAGTTCACTCCTAAATGATATAAAGGTGAGTGTGTGAGCTTGAGAGTGTTTGATTATAAAGGTGTAATTGCTTTTTTTTTTTTTGTCTTAGAGAATGTATATGAAGATGTGTATCAAGTCTCTCACCAAGGAAAATGAGTTGGGGTTCATTTATATAGAAAATGAAAAGCAGTCCCAACTTTCTCTACTGAGACCGGTATGATAACCGGTATGCCAGTCTCCAACGGATATATTACCGTTGGAGAAACTAGCCGTTAGACCGGTATGCTAACCGGTATGGGACCGGTAGGGTCTATGCCGGTTCCAGTATGTGTGCACAATGAAGAGCTTGACCGGTATGGTCACCGGTATGTAGACCGGTTTAGGTCATACCGATTCCAGTAAGGGAACTAGCCATTGGGCTCACTGGTATGGACATCGGTTTGGGTTGTGCCAGTTCCAGTAGCCTTGCATTCCTTAGGTTCACCGGTTTGGTGACCGGTATGGGACCGGTATGCCGGTCTCAGTACCAAAAATGCAGATATGAAGGTTTTAATGCATTTTGTACATGAACCTAATGCATCTAAGTGAATGTGCATGATCCCTATGAGCTTAGGCACTTGAATATTACAATTCACATTACAATTAGAGCCCTAAGCTAAGACTTCACAAGATTATCTCGATTTGACGCAAGTCTTCACATTCTCACTCTTCACCACGTTGCGCTTCGACATCTTTTTGTATTACTTCGTATTTGCGCGTCGAAGACTTCTTTCTTGTTGCATCATCAAAATCCAATTACGTGACCAAGTCGTCAACAATCTCCCCCGTTTTTGAATATGGCAACCCCTTAAGACTTGTTTAGACTTGTGAGCTTCTAGGAGTCCAAATGTTGACGATTTTGCTCCCCCTCAATATAAGCTCCCCCTCAATGTGTGATTGTCTTCAAGATAGCTCTATAATACTTAGACAAACACATTAGTACAATTACTCCCCCTTAAACCAAGGGTGAGGGTAAAACAAGTTTTAATCTCATTCCAATGATTTCTCCCCCTTTGACATTATCAAAAAGTGGAGAAGCAAAATTTAAGTTTTAAATGAGATACCAATAACATATGTGCATAAAAAAATGATACCAAAAATTAAAAAAAATTGCACATTTGGCATTTCCCCCTTTTTGCCATTTCAATTTTGAAATCATGCATAGTGTGTTTCAAAATTTTTTTATACCAATGATACCAATTAAGCATAATTTCTTCCAAGGATTTGATACCAATTAAAATAACTCAATACATTTCATGATACCAATTTGTTAAATATCAAAAATCCATGCTTTTCATTTATGTCAATATGCATACACTTCATTCAATCATGTTACATGACAAAAACATTTTTAATACAAATCAGCTAAGTATTCACACACAAGAAAATTAACTCAATAAATTCAATGTGATACCAATTGATATGAAAATGGGTTTAAATGTATGATTTAGGCACTTAATGATATCAAATGAACAATTGATACCAATAGAAGATTGAAAATATTGCCTAATCACTTTGTATGCTTAAAAAATTTAAACCAAATTGAAATATGCATGCATATACAATTTAGAGGAAACGGTACCAATGTTTCCGTGAATACGGATTTTACCTATTACCGTAGCGATTCCTCATATCTTTGAGCCTTTGGGATCAATTTGCAATTCTCTTTATGATCATTCCCAAAGCTCCACCTACAAGTTTATCAATTGCACTTTGGTACCCAAACTTTCTTGGGTCTATTGGGGTTAATTTTGATTCCTTGAGGAATCCATGCATTCTTAATCACATTCTTGTTCATGCATTCAAAAATTTTATGTCCTTTTTCATTGCATGCATGACATGTGACATTTTCATTGATAGCATTTTTAGCATGAGAATCAGATGCCTTAACAAAATAATTTCTCAAAAATTTCCTCTTAACGTAAGGCCTATATCCTAATCCTTCTCTTTTAAATGCACATTTTTGGGATCCAATAAGCATATTAAAATTTTTATGTCCCAATGTGAGTTTGCTAACAATGTTTTGCAAATCTATAACTTTTGTATGTAATAAAATATTTTCATTCAAAATTGATTCGCAATCGCATGTTTTAGAGCTAGATGGCATATTCGATACGACATTTTCAAGTTCTAGCTTTTTCATTTTTAAACATGCAATTTCTTTTTCATGTTTGGCCTTTAAGCAAGTAATATCATTATCTAAAACATGAATTTTATCCATACAAGTTGCATGACCATTTTTAAGTATATCATGCTCATTTTTAACTAATTTCAATTTTTTTAAGCACATCACACAATTATTTTAAGCTATTAAAAGCATTAAGTAAATCATTATAGTCTTGAGAATTGTGTACCTCTTCTTCTTCTTCACTTTCAAAGTGGAAGTCCTCATATGTGATAGTCATGAATGTTAGATTTGTTCTTTCTTTGGCTTGGACCTCTTCTTCCTCCTCGGATGAGCTAGAATCGCTATCGTTCTAAGTTGAAGTAGCTTTCATTGCCTTTTTCTTTGATTTTCCTTTCATCCTCTTCAATGGGCAATCCATAGCTATGTGACCCGGTTCGTTGCATTCATAGCAAATAATTTTCTTGTTTTTCCATGGTTCTTTTTCTTCTTTCTTATCATCCGCTTTTGATTTTCCCTTTTGCTTTACGGATTTGAGGAGCTTCTTGAAGTTCTTGTTTATTTGAGCCAACTCATCATCACTATCACTATTACTTGAGCTTGAGTTGTCTCTTTTTTCTCGCTTTTAAGGCCAATGACTTCATTGTCCTTTTCTCATCTTCCTCATTCTTATCCACCTTGATCTCCATTTCATACTCAAGTAATTTTCCGACTAAATCATCCAACTTTAAAGTATTTATGTCGTTTGCTTCTCTAATGGAGGAGATGTAGCTTCTAAATTCTTTCGGGAGTGATCTCAAAATTTTATGTACTTGATCGGATGTCCCGATGACTTTTCCCAATGCGCCCAAATGATTGATGATAACCGTAAACCTCGAAATCATGTGATCAATTTCTTCCCCGGATTCCATCTTGAAATTGTCCAATTCGCACATGAACCGGTTGATCTTCGATTCCTTTACTTGGCTTGTACCCTCGTTGACCATTTCTAATGACTTCCACAAATCATAAGCATTTCCGTACTCCGGAAGTTTGCTTATTTGATCCCGATCAATGGCACATAGAAGTTGGTTGAGTGCCTTAGCATTTTGTGAAGCTTGTTTTAGATCCTCACTATCCCATTCTAAACTCAGCTTCATAATCTAAACCCCATTGCTATCCCTTTTTGTTGGCCTTTTGCACCTCGTGTGATAACCAAATAAGATTGCGGATCTACGATAAGGAGATAATTTAGCATTCTCATATTCCAATAATTCTAGTCCGTTCCGGTGTAAAATGGAGGTCTAGTCGTTGAAAATCCTTCGGCAAGATTTGACGAGTTGCTTGTAGATGCCATGATCTATTCTCGGACGGTTAGGTCTTTCTTGAGAATACCTCGCTCTGATACCAACTGAAATTACCTACAAGCAATAGCGACAAAGCAATCTCTATACCCAAGAGGGGGTGAATTGGGTTATCGCGTATAAATACAGAATTATAAAATCTTTGCCGATTTTAGCTCTTATTACCAAATTGACACTTAGGCTAATTTTCTCTATTCCAATTAATAACCTATATGCAAGTTTATCTATTCAATAATCATAAACATAAATAAACTTGTAATATGTAAAAGTATAGGGAAAGAGAATACGACACCAAGATTTATAGTGGTTCGGCCAAACGTGCCTACGTCCACTCCCATAAGCCTCGCTTGAAGATTTCCACTACAATCGAGTTTTCGTGGTTCACTCGTAACCAAGTTTTTTCCGCAAAGGTGCACTCCGAACCTTTTACAATTTGAGTTTTGTTCGTAGGCTTACTCACAAACCTTTACAACTACCCAACGGATGAGATTTCACAACCACAAGTGTTTTTGTATAAGAAGATTCAAAACACACTTGGGCACTCACAAATATTAAGAAGATTGTATGAGTTGCAAACCCAAGTGTTCTAAGCTCACTCCTAAATGATATGAAGGTGAGTGTGTGAGCTTAAGAGTGTTTTATTATGAAGGTTTAATTGCTCTCTTGTTTTTACCTTAGAGAATGTATATGAAGATGTGTATCAAGACTCTCACCAAGGCAAATGAGTTGGGGTTCATTTATATAGAAAATGAAAAGCAGTCCCAACTTTCTCTACTGAGACCGGTATGCCGGTCTCCAACGGATATATTACCTTTGGGAGAAACTAGCCGTTAGATCGGTATGTGGACCGGTATGGTCCTTCCCGGTTCCAGTATGTGTGCACAATGAAGAGCTTGACCGGTATGTAGACCGGCTTAGGTCATGCCGGTTTCAGTAAGGGAACTAGCCGTTGGGCTCACCGGTATGGACACCGATTTGGGTTGTCCTGGTTCCAGTAGCCTTGCATTCCTTAGGTTCACCGGTTTGGTGACCGGTATGGGACCAGTATGCCGGTCTCAGTACCAAAAATGCAGATATGAAGATTTTAATGTATTTTGTACATGAACCTAATGCATCTAAGTGAATGTGCATAATCCTTATGAGTTTAGGCACTTGAATATTACAATTCACATTACAATTAGAGCCATAAGCTAAGACTTCGCAAGATTATCTCCATTTGCCGCAAGTCTTCACATTCTCGCTATTCACCACGTTGCGTTTCGACATCTTTTTGTATTACTTCGTATTTGCGCGTCGAAGACTTCTTTCTTGTTGCATCATCAAAATCCAATTACGCGACCAAGTCGCCAACAATGATGACCAAATGACATATCATGACCTCATCTTCAAAGACTTGAGGACCTATAAAAGGAGGAGAAAGAAAATTTATGGGGGGTTCTAGATCTGTTTCATCTTCTTCGGCTGGGGCTTGGGCTGGATCCTCTTCTTTATTTTTCCGTGCATGTAAATTCTTTGAGCATAATGAGAATTACCTCACCCTCTCGTGGACGTAGGCACCAATTGCCGAACCACGTAAATCCTTATCTCGCTCTTTTTTTGCACTTGTTCTCTATTTTTTCGTATGAATTCTTACAACCACATAAATTTATGTGTTTGATGGCAGGTTGTCTGAGAAAGTGCCCTATTATTTTCTCGAACGAAAATCAATCGTCAACTGTTGGCGCCGTCTGTGGGGAATGGTACGAAAAACAAATCGTTAAAAGATAGGGTACGAAAATTGGAGAAAATAGCAGAAATAAAAATAAGAGGAAGAAGGTGGAGCAAAGTGGAGTAGACAGAGAAAAACAAAATGCATGACACATGCATGTTGTTACTGCAAAAGAGGTTTGACTAGGCAGTGATAGGAATTATTTCAAGTTAAAACTAGTCACCATCAATGGCTCGGATGAGAATGTAGAGATTAGAGAGTGGGCGGACAACAATCCTGACACTCTGCGCCACCACCATCGCGGCTGTAACTCACAAGCCCGACCTTGGATCATCACAAAGAAACAAGAGTAACCTTGTTCAGATTGATCAATCCGCGCACACCAACAGACCCGACAACAACCACAACATGAAGCTCCATTAAACCCGATGATTGTAAATTACCGTAGCCCGACCCGACCAACTTGGATCGTTTATATTATATATTCATTTGTTTTTACTGTACAGGCAGTTAACTGGCTTGATGAGGGAATGGTTAAGAGAATTAGAGGTGTTACATTTTCAACCACAATATCTTCTCATTTTGAAAATATTATGATTCATGCTGCTCGTGGAATCTTTAATCGCATGCTTCCTGATGTGCACATCTTTACTGATCATAGAGCTGGTCCTCATGCTGGAAGATCTCCTAGTTATGGAATTTCACTGGTTGTAGAAACTACTTCTGGTTGTTGCATCTCTGTTGATACTGTAGTTTCTTACGCACGAGGTGAAATAGGTGAAATTGAAGATGATCTAAAGAGAGAGCTGATGCCACCTGAGAATGTTGGTGAGAAAATTGCTTCATTTCTTCTTGAAGAGATTGATAAAGAAGGAGTTGTAGATTCAACACACCAGTCTTCATTTGATTGTAGTGATGCAGTGTAAATGACCCGACCTGACCACTTCGAGATGGTCATCTTCTGCTGAAACCATCCCGATCAACTCGCTTCGACCATCACACCGAGCAATTGAGAAAACTGCTCAACGGTTATGGATTTGTATGATGTGTGTTGCATCGTGATGGAGGTTGCAATTTGGCGTGTTGCATGGTGACATAGACATGATGAAGCCTAAAGCATGATGTGTGTGGCATGGTGATGGAAGTCGCATGAAGAAGTTTTTGGAACATGCATGAATGAGAAATGATAAAAAAAATTCAGCACGCATGCGCCAGGTAGTCATTTTTAAGGTTTTAGGCGGCAATTCCGAGTAAACGCAACGGAACGAAGAAAATCAAAATTTTCCGATTTCAATAATTTTTCTTGGGTAATTAAAATTACTCAATACTTAAAAATTAAAATTTTTACCCAAAAATCAGATTTTTTATTAATTACCATTTAGCCCTTAAACTTTATATTTTTATCATTTTAGTCCTAAATTGTCAAATATAATTTTAATTGATTCCAAATCAATCCCAAAATGATTTATACATGTCTTATACATGAAAATACAAATTGCACTTCAAGAAACTATTTTTTTCCCAAATTGCCGAGTGGTCCCTCAAATTTCCAAGATTTTCACTTTAGTCCAAATTGGTTCAAAACCATTCAAGATCAAGTCCAATCAACACCAAAATTAATATGCACCATATATACATCATTAATTAACACATATATGAACCCTAATTTTATAAAATTGTCCAATGGACCAATTAACACCAAATTAATTAAATTCAACACTTTAATTCAATCCTTACCACACCAAACAACTCTCACCACCATGAAACAACTCAAGAACAATTCTAGATCATTTATGAGTGGCTAAGTAACTATAGAATGGCAACAACACCATCAAATGGCTAAAAGAGTACTTAAGAACTAATTTCATGCAATCTTAATTAACATGCATACTTTCATCTTTCTACCGGTTCCCATCCATCAAAATACATATACAAAAGAGTAGAGAAAAAAATAAGCTACACATATTGAAGCCTAGAGTCATAGAAATATTTTTCATGTAGAAGAAAGTAAGAAAAACTTACAAATTTCCAAGAATTTTCAAGCTTTTCTTTTCCTTCTTTCTCTTTTCTCTCAAACCTTCTTTGTATTTGATTATGGTTTCTTGAATTATTAAACAAAAAATGAAAACAAGGCTTATATATTTTTTCCCAATATTGCCGAAAAATGGAGAAAAAATAATGGCCAAGTATTTCATTTATTTTCAATTAATTTAATGGATAAAGATCTAATATATTTGTGGTAATTAATCATTAAACCATTTAATGAAATACACAAATGTACCAATTAAATCAAGCAATTTAAACCAATCAAAATTGGCCAATCAATCCAATTAAAAAATGTCATTTGTTTACTTTAATTAAAGTAACAAGATATTTGTAAATTAATTAATTTAATCATTTAACTATTAAACAATTAAATATTAAATACAAATATCTGAAATATATGTATTATATTTACATTTAATAATCAAAATACATATATTAATTATAAATGTCAAATATCACAATTTGACATTTAACAAATGGTCGATAGAACCCAAACACATGTATTTTCGTTTAACTGTTAAACGACTTATAAATAATCAGTATTATTTATAAATATTGCCCTAGTTCTCTACGAGTATATTTCATTAGTGAGACTCTCTAGGTTCAGCCATATCCGTCACGAAATCTAATTTCTTGTCCATAATCTACCCACCCGTAAATTATGACGAACACAGATAAATTCTCTGAACCATACAGGTCGAGGTCACTACATACGTATAATCCTTCCGTCACAGGTATCTGGATTATCCCAAAGATATAGATATAAACGTCAAATCTTTAAAGGTATAATTATGTCGACGATTCTATTAGCAATCTCTTAATAACACTTAGAACTCAATTCTAAAGTGTACCACGTGCCCATGGATTTAACAGATTGCTAATTCCATAATGTATATCTATGCTCTGTACACATAACTAACAGATCCTATCTTGATACACATAGGATATCCTGAGGATCAGTCCACACCCAATGAACATGCAGATGTCTGATCTAAATAGATCGGTGACGTGACTGCCATCAAAGTGTGGAGGATACCTCATACATCCACATTGGTACCTCAAGTCGAATGATCACTATGCTCACTCAACCTGAGAAGATTCTTATTGACGTTGGTGTACCATCTATTAAGAATCTTCGGTGAGTCGTTCAGTGTTTATCCGATATAAATACCTATATGTCTATACGAGTTTCCCGAGACTCATGGTTCATTAAGAAACCATTGGAATCCTATATTCAAATATACGACACGTACCGGTCTCAATGAGTTTACTTACTGACCAAGTAATTGTAAACCTTGACCAGGAACAGTTAAAGAATGATACTGTTATGATACTGCTCAATGTCACTTGCGACGCTTTTGCAAGTGTATCATAACCAATCACTCTATGGTCATTTTGCAACTGTATCATAACCAATCACTCTATGGTCATTTACGTCTTTACCATATAATAAAAGAATTCATATTATAGAAATTGTTTTTATATTCATTAATAAAATACTTACAAGAGTATTTACAGGGAAATACATAAGAAATTGGTGCTACGTGCACCAACACTAGCAGTCACAACTCTCTCTCTCTCTCTCTCTTTGCGCTAGTTCGAGAAATTTGTCTCCAACAGTTCGCATGTATATGTGGGCGATCCAGTGTCGACATTGACATTATTTTTAGAAAAATTTAGAATTTAGAGAAGTTCACATACATGGGCAAGTGAGAGCCCAAACATCACATTAAAATTGTACATGCAAATTGGGTCCATTTACATTCATTACTCGTGTGTGGTTCCGTGAGCAACTCAGTTAATAATCCAACCATGGGCGGTCGGCCTCAATCTTTGCGAGTATTATTTTTCATTAAATTTATCGTTATTTGGTGGTCATGGCAGGTTAGTCTATTAAGTGACCTTCAGATGGGGCCTCACAGCTTCTCAAACAAAAAAAAAATTGAAGAAAGCTTCTCCATGTGTCAGGCACCGTAATCTTATGCTACCCGGGGTAGGAATTGTATTCCTCGGGGTGATACACCAACATATAGTGTTTACCCTTCAAGGCTTTTTGAGGCATAGCACGAGGAGGGAAAATGGCCACGAGGCGTTTGCCCTCTGAGATGCATAGCACGTGGAGGGAAAATGCCCTCATGGCGTTTGTAGTATGTGGTAGCATGGGGTTGAAAAATCATCCCCTCGAGACTTTGTGAATTGTGTTAGCCCGAAGTAGGAAATGTATTCCCCAGGACGTTGCACCGGCACGGAGTAGGAAATTATGCTTCGAAGCTTTGGGATGTCTAACACGGGGCAAGAGTTTTCCCTCGTAATCAACAGTTTCTTGGTGCTTAAAGGTAGGATGATTTCCCCCAAGGCTCGTTGTTGCTATTGTCTTGGGGATGGGTCATTCTCCCAAGGCTCGTTATTTGCTCATGTCTTGGGGATGGGTCATTCCACCAAGACTCGCTATTGCTCATGTCTTAGGGAGGAGTCATTCCCCCAAGGCTCGTTATTTCCCTCAAGGCTCGTTATTTTCTCATGTCTTGGGGAGGGATCATTCCCCCAAGGCCGTTATTTTCTCATGTCTTGGTGAGGGGTCATTCCCCTAAGACTTGCTATTGCTAATTTCTTGGGAGAAGTCATTCCCCCAAGGCTCGTTATTTGCTCATGTCTTGGGGAGGGGTCATTCCCCCAAGGATCACTATTGATCAAGTCTTGGGGAGAGGTCATTCCCCCAAGACTCGCTTTTGCTCATGTCTTGGGGAGGGGTCATTCCCCCAAGGCTCGCTATTGCTAATGTCTTGGGGAGGGGACATTTCCCTAAAAATTGCTATTGCTCATGTTTTAGGGAGGAACACTCCCCCGATGACTTGAAGGATTCATCAACTTTGAGTTCTCGTTGTCAACTCGCCAACTTCGTTGACACCGAGAACGAGAGGAATGATGTTGTTGGTAGTTTTTGGGCACACCTCATCAACCCGACCCGAGGAGGTCATGACATGACCCGATGAAGTGTCTAGAATAGATCATGACCCAATGAGGACGTCGGCATGACGTATGCTCTCAAGGGATGCTTCCAGAAGAATGATAATGACCTTAGAATCAAAGGCCCAATGAGGAACCTTCACTTTAAAGTAAGCAACAAGTTGTTCAAATATCTTATAAATATTTTAGATATTTTAGAAGGTAAGTGAAAGTAAGAGGCGGTGGAAAGTGATGACAAATGAGTGTAATGATGACCAAATGACATAGCATGACCTTATCTTCAAAGACTTGATGACCTATAAAAGGAGGAGAAAGCAAAATTATGGGGGGTTCTGGATCTGCTTCATCTTCTTCGGTTGGGGCTTGGGCTGGATCCTCTTCTTTATTTTTCCATGTATGTAAATTCTTCGAGCATAATGAGAATTACCCCCTGAATGTAAGCACCTATTGCCGAACCAGGTAAATCATTGTCTCACTCTTTATTTTTTTCACTTATTCTCTATTTTTTCGTATGAATTCTTACAACCAAATAAATTTATGTGTTTGATGACGGATTATTCGAGAAAATGGCCCGTTATTTTCTCGAACAAAAATCAACCGTAAATAATTATTAACCAACAGTCACAAGTTTTATATTGACTTAACCATTGGTCAACAAAGCGGGTTAACTTCACTGGAGCAAAACCAAATTAAATCTCATAAGTTGAAAACATTTGAATACGAATAGAAAATAAAACAGCGTCAAACAAAGAATAAAAAGCATATGAATCTTCTCATAAATGAGATGATTATCGCAGACTGAGGTCAAGTTTCTTCCAGTCGATTCCTTTCTCCTCGAGAACAACTTCTTTGGGTCTTGCGCTAACCGAAAGGGTTTGGTCTCCGCATCGATTACTCTTGAGCTGAAGCAGCAGCTGCTGGTAAGAAGAAGAAGAGGAGAAAAAAAAAACTCGTAAATTAATCATGGAAATTAAACAAAATTTGGTTCAACGGTCAAAATTTTGACTTTTCAAAATAGGATCAAATTGAAAGAAAAGGGCCAAATTGTAATTACAAAAAGTAAATACCAAATGAATAAACAATTTGTTGTCAGAGGGCATTCTCCCCTCCATCCTTAGACTTCCTCATTATCGTAAGAAACAACTGCTTAATTAGACTCTGACATAATAACCATGAGTCAATAAATGACACCTGAAATGGTGAAAAATTTATTGTGAAGAAGCATGCAATGATTAAACATCATCAAGTCAATAGGTCACTACATCAGCTGAATGATAACAACTGATTCAATGATCTTTGGGATTCTCCTGTCCTGAGGTTGTTATTCGGATCAATGAAGAAGGCCAAGTTAAACACGAATGCAATGCGTTAAAATAAGGAAAATATTTTATTTAAAATAAGGAAAATACTTGATTTGAAACCGGTTCTAAATTCGATTCCAAAAATCGATTATATGGACCGATTCCGATTCCAACCATTTAGGAACCGGAACCGAACCGGTTACAACCAATTCTGATTCCAAATCCGGAAAACCGGTCCGATTCCAACCGGTTCTGAGTAGAACCGGAACCGGTATACAGCCCTAGTATAAATCCCTCAATGATCCCCTAAATTCCAATTTTCAAAAAGAAATGAATGAATCCCCTTTTACAAAGCATTTGATGCCACACAGCCTTGGCAATGCATAGACTTTGTAACGCTTCGCTCTTAACTCTCACGTGGCATCGTCACCTGCTTCATTCTCCTTCACTAATTCACAAACCTTTCATTTCCGCGGCTTAGCCTAATTTTCAATTACCCGTCATCATCTTTTACACATAACCCAGTGTTGAGTAAATTTTTCTTTATTCTAAAATTCAAGCTAAACAATTGTGCATAAATAATATATGAAATTTGAACTTCATCTTTTTCACATATTTATAAATTTCATAAGAGCGATTAGAGTATATATTTTGTGTCATAATTTTTCTCTTAAATTAAAATCTTTGTAGAATAATAAAATTGGTATCTCTCTCTTAAACTATCTTTGATACAATAACCATCAGTCATGTGTAATGAAAAAATACAGGTTCCTGTTTCTTTTTATAGGTTGAGAGGGGATAGATTTCTATAACTTAAACACAATTTCCTATAGTCTGTGTCAAAGACTTCCATAAAAACACGTTCCGTCAGTGTATTTAACTATTTTCTAAAATTGACCAATTAAAATTTAACAATTAATATTTATCTATCAAACCAACTTATATCTAATGGGAGACAAAATCTAACATTCTCCTACTTGGCTTGTTGGAGTCAGCAAGCAAAAGTAACTTGTTGAAGAAGCTGGCAAAAGTAACTTGTTGAAGAAGCTGGCAAAAGCAAAACTTGTTGAAGAAGCTGGCAACACGTTTTGGCAACTATAAAAGGAGCACCATAGTTTTGTGAAAATCATCCCAGAAATCCCAAATTTGTAAGAATAGAGAGTAAAGAGGGTTGAAAGTTTTTTGTAAAGCTTAGGGTTGTAAACTTTGTAATTCTTTGTTTGTGTGATAATAAAGAAGAATTTTCTCTCACATCTCCTATATTGTGTCTGTTTCATCACAACAAGTGGTATCAGGAGCTAAGGTTCCACGGTGGGATCCCGAAACTCAGAAACAGAGCTTCGGTTCGGAAAGTCGGTTCCGACGAAAGTTGTCGAAAATAGATTTTGAGCATTCCATCGGATTTTTCACGGCGAGACGAGCACGGTGATATTTTCCGGCGATCGATCGGAGGTCCATAACAGCCGCCCAGTCAGCGCTGAGTCAACGCACAGTCATCGGCCACGTCAGCGCCCAGTCATTTGCCACGTCAGCGGTGTCTGGTAAATTTCAGATAAGTCCATGAACTTTCTGAGAATTACAATTTAGCCCATATACTTTCAAAAATTGCAATTTAGTCCCTGAACTTTTCCGTAATTGCACTTTGGCCCCTGAACTTTCGGAAATTGCACTTTGACCCCTGTAATTTCTGAAATTTGTAATTTGGTCTCTGTGTTGGATTTTGACAAACGAAGTGTCATTTCCACCATTTTTGACCATTCCGGACACACCGGTGAGGTCCGTTTTTTGAAATTTGGCTTAGAATTTTTATGATGGATGGGGGCAACGGAAAAATGGTTTTGTTAACCAGTACAAACTATTTCACATGGAGAGGAAGGATGAAAGACCTTCTGTATGTGAAGGACTATGATGGATCGGTATTTTTGGAGTAGAAACCAGAAGGAATGCCCGATGAGAAGTGGGCTAATCTTCACCTGAAAACATGCAGTACTATTCGTCAGTAGATCGACGATAGTATCGTCAACCATGTCAGTGAAGAAACAAATGCACGTGTCTTATGGAGAAAGCTGGATGAGCTTTTCCGAGCAAAGACTGGCAACAACAAGCTGTACTACATCAAGAAGATGATGGGTTTGAAATACCAAGAAGGTACAGCTGTGGCGGACCACATCAACGATTTCCTCGGAACAATGAAAGAATTGTCGGGATTGGGCATAGACTTCGGTGATGAGGTAAATGGCTTAATACTCCTTAATACGTTACCAGAATCTTGGGAAACGTTCAGATCTACGGTGATAAATTCAGCCGCAGATGGGAAAGTCACTATGGAGATGGCAAAGACGAGGATCTTCGAGGAAGAAAAGAGGACGAGAATGCAGGAGTCAGCATCAACCTCAACCTCAGAAGCTCTAGTGATAGAGAAGAACACAAGAAGGGGGAGGAGTAAAAGCCGAGGCCCAGGTAAACCAGACAATAACCGAGGTAAATCAAGAACTAAAGATTTTGAGTGCTATCACCGTAAAAAGAAAGGCCATATGAAGAGGGACTGTTACAAACTGAAGAACGAGCAGTCCAGGAGAGATGGTGACTCTAACCAAGAAAGAGTTGCTACTACCACCGAAAATACCTCCAAACAGTTCTTCATTATATATGAAGAAAACGTTGTGAATCTTGCCAGCCACGAGACCCGTTGGGTGATAGATAGTGGCACATCCATACACGCCACATCTCGCAGAGACTTCTTTTCATCTTACACACCAGGGGACTACGGTGCTGTAAGGATGGGGAATGACGGCCAGTCCAAAGCCGCCGGTATTTGAGACATCTGCCTTGAAATAGACAAGGGGACAAGGCTAGTGTTGAAGAGAGTCAAGCACATCCCAGACATCCGGTTAAACCTGATCTCAACCGGCAAGCTGGATGATGAAGATTTCTGCAGCACCTTTAGTGACGTCACCTGGAAGCTCACTAAAGGATCAATGGTGGTGGCACGAGGTAAGAAAGACTCAACTCTGTATTTGATGCATGCTAAGATTTCCAATAGTAGCATAAATACAGTTAACAGTAATGAGGCAGCCGAGTTATGGCATAAAAAGCTCGGTCACATGAGTCAAACGGGGATGGAGATACTACGCAGGCGGAATGTTCTTCCCGAATTGAAGAACTCACACTTACGGAAGTGTGAACACTGCATGGCTGGAAAGCAGAACATGGTATCCTTCCAGAATTCCCCGCCTCAACGGAAACCGGAGGTACTTGATCTCATACATTCAAATGTATGTGGTCCGATGCAGACACGAACACTTGGTGGGTCACCGTATTTGTGACATTCAATGATGATCATTCAAGGAAGACCTAGGCATACACCTTGAAGAGAAAAGATCAAGTGTTGGGAGTGTTCAAGGAGTTTCATGCCCTGGTGGAGAGAGAAACCGGCAAGAAACTCAAATGCATCAGAACAGACAACGGTGGAGAATACAAAGGTCCATTTGATCAGTACTGCAAGATGCAAGGAATCCGACATCAAACGAAACCTACGAAGAAACTTTAGCTGAATGGCCTAGCTGAGAGGATGAACAGAACCTTGTGCGAAAGGGTCAGAAGCTTGCTGTCACAAGCCAAGCTGCCGAAGATATTTTAGGGGGAGGCACTCAACACAACAGTACATGTTTTGAACATGTCCCCAGCGGTCGCACTGAAAGGTAATGTTCCTAACCAAGCCTGGACAGGTAAAGAAGTGTCTTATGAACACTTGCATGTCTTTGGGTGCAAAGCTTTTGTACACATCCCAAATGACGAGAGATCCAAGCTTGATGCAAAGACGCGACAATGTGTCTTTATTGGCTATGGTCAGGATGATTTCGGCTACAAATTGTATGATCCTGTTGAGAAGAAGATCGTCAGAAGCCGAGATGTTGTCTTTATTGAAGACCAGACCATAGAAGATATCAGAAAAGAGATGAAGACAATGCCCCAACAATACAGAGATGTGAATCCAGAACCTCACACACCGGTGCCAATACGAGTTGAAGATGAGGTTCCCAGACATGATCAACCACAAGTACCAGAAGCTACACCAACTGTTCCACAGAGAAGGTCTGACAGAGAAAGGCGACCTTCAACGAAATACTCTGTACATGAGTATGTGCTGCTTACTGACGGGGGAGAACCCGAGAGCTACCAGAAGGCTGTGGAAACAGAGGACAGAGAAAAGTGTGAGGAAGCCATGCAAGATGAGATGAAATCTTTGCATGACAATCACACTTTTGAGTTGGTGAAATTGCCAAAAGGCAAAAAGGTTTTGAAGAATAAATGGGTGTACATGGTGAAGCAACATGAGCACACTTCACAACCCCGATACAAAGTCAGACTAGTTGTCAAGGGATTCAATTAGAGGAAATGCATTGACTTTGATGAAATCTTCTCTCCAGTTGTGAAGATGTCATCCATCAGGGTAGTACTCAGCTTAGCAGCAAGCCTCGACCTGGAAGTTGAGAAGATGGATGTCAAGACCGCATTTCTTCACGGAGATCTGGAAGAAGAAATTTACATGGAGCAACCAGAAGGCTTCAGAGTCAGAGGGAAAGAGGACTATGTGTGCAGACTCAGGAAAAGCCTCTACGGTTTGAAACAGGCACCGAGACAGTGGTACGTGAAGTTCGAGTCAGTTATGGGGGAGCAGGGATACAAGAAGACCACTTCAGACCATTGTGTTTTCGTTCAGAAATTTTCTGACGATGACTTTATCATCTTACTGTTGTATGTATATGATATGTTGATAGTTGGCCGGAATCAATCAAGAATTGATAATTTGAAGCAGCAACTGAGTAAGTCTTTTGAGATGAAAGACTTGGGGCCAGCTAAACAGATTCTTAGCATCAGGATCGGCCGTGATCGGAAAGCCAGAAGATTATACTTGTCACATGAGGAGTACATTGAGAAGGTACTTCAGAGATTCCAGATGGACAAGGGTAAAACGGTTAACATTCATCTTGCTACCCACTTTAGATTGAGTATACAACAGAGTCCCCCTACTGAGTCAGAGAAGGAGGAAATGAAACAGGTTCCATACACCTCAGTAGTGGGAAGTCTTATGTATGCCATGGTGTGCACGAGGCCAGACTTAGCACACGCAGTTGGATTGGTCAGCCGGTTTATGTCAAACCCAGGAAGGGAACACTGGAATGCCATTAAATGGATTATGCGGTATCTTCATGAGGCTATGTTTTGGAAGTAGCGAACCAGTGTTGATGGGCTACACCGATTCAGATATGGCAGGAGATGTGGATACCCGAAAGTCTACTTCAGGGTATCTGATTACTCTCTCAGGAGGAGCTGTGGCATGTCAGTCTAGGTTGCAGAGATGTGTTGCACTTTCTACAACAGAGGCAGAATTCATTACAGTGACAGAGGCTTGCAAGGAATTGATGTGGATGAAGACATTTGTCCAGGAAATGAGTTTCAAGCAGGAGAAATATATTTTGTACTGTGATAGCCAGAGTGCTATCTATCTTGGTAAAAATTCCACATTTCATTCGAGGTCAAAACATATCGATGTGAGGTATCACTGGATACGGGACGTCCTGAGCTCAAGGCTGTTAGAACTCAGGAAAATTCACACCGACGACAACGATGCCGATATGTTCACGAAGGTTTTTCCGAAAGAGAAGCTTGAAATCTGTCGTGCCATAGCCGGGATGACAAAACTCTCCACATAGTCAGAGTGGGGAGATACAGAGAACTACGATTGGCTTGATCCCAACTCAGGGTACGTAGACAGTCATACAAATGCAGCCAGGGGAAGATCCTTTTGAGGATCCGGTTTGGATGATTGATGGTCGGCTCAGATTTTAGGGCAAATCTTCACCGAGGGGGAGATTTGATGAAGTCAGCAAGCAAAAGTAACTTGTTGAAGAAGCTGGCAAAAGTAACTTGTTGAAGAAGCTGGCAAAAGTAAACTTGTTGAAGAAGTTGGCAAAAGCAAAACGTGTTGAAGAAGCAAGCAAAAGTAACTTGTTGAAGAAGCTGGCAAAAGTAACTTGTTGAAGAAGCTGACAAAAGCAAAACTTGTTGAAGAAGCTGGCAAAAGTAAAACTTGTTGAAGAAGCTGGCAAAAGCAAAACGTGTTGAAGAAGCTGGCAACACGTTTTGGCAACTATAAAAGGAGCACCATAGTTTTGTGAAAATCATCCCAGAAATCCCAAATTTGTAAGAATAGAGAGTAAAGAGGGTTGAGAGTTTTTTGTAAAGCTTAGGGTTGTAAGCTTTGTAATTCTTTGTTTGTGTGATAATAAAGAAGAATTTTCTCTCACATCTCCTCTATTGTGTGTGTTTCATCACAACATGGCTTATATGCCATAATTAATTTCATGGTTTAATAGATAAAACTTAATGCGTATAATATCAAGCTACCTAATAATGCAGTACGATGTTGTAGATATTGTATTTTTACGCATAATTCAATGATGAGTCTCTTATGAGAACGCCTTCTGAAAGTTCGGGAAATGTGAAGATGAAAAGGGGAAAATAAAGGAACTCCAGAGAATACAGTCAAAAGTCGGCCGGACATCACCTATATCCGACCAACCTTACTTCTACCCAGTAAAATCGGCCGGATGTACCTTGAAAACACTAAATCCGTCGGACATGATATGACCGTTAGTGACTAAGCAGATTGACAGTTATAAAAGTTTAGGGATTTGATTATATCCGGTCGGATATATAATTCAAATTACATGGTCGGCCAGACATGTATAGAGTTGTCATCCCAAGTGCAAAATGAAATCAGTTGAAATCATGGAATTAATTAAATCCGTTTGGATATATATCCTCAAACCCTACATTTGGCAAGAGGGAATGAAGCGATTTCGTTTCCCTTCCATTTTCAAACCCTCCTATTGTACTATAAAAAAGGTTTTTACCCTTAAAAAAAAGGGTGGTTGAAAATTGTTTAGAGAAAGACTTACAAAAAAAAAAAAAAATGAAGTTCTGAAACCTGATATCTTAAAGGTAAAAACAGATAGCATCACAAAACCTATCTTTGGAGTTCCCGACTATCTGATGCGAATCCAGCAAACATCCGATGATAAGACAGATCTTATGATTCACTGCAAACGCAAAAAGGTACGACCTGAGAGCCCCTCCTTTTTAATATTTCTTCGTATTTTAGATTTTATTTTTGACACAGTATCTCCGATCGGACGTCAATTATGTCTGGCCAGACATGCACACACAAGCCAGATATACACATATCCGGCCGATTTTACTGCCATCTGTAGATCCACTACATGTGCTAGATAGTTTATGTTTTGCTGGTTACCATTATGTTATACATGTTTCCTATATTTTATTACATGTCCCATTATTTTATATGGTAATTGTATTTATTGCTTTATGATTTGCTTGTTTACTTGTTTTATTCTGTTACTTTAAATGATTAATATGCATGTATTTAGTTTTCTATTTACTATACATGTTCTGTTTACTATGCTTGTTTTGTTTATTATGCATGTCTTGTTCACTGTGCAATCTGCTAATGAAGTCTGGCCAGACCCGTCGTATGTTCGGCCAGACATGTGCTATATCCGGCCAGATGACTCCCGTGGTATATATGATGGAAATCTTAACGTAAGTTCCATAGCCGATTCCGAATGGATGGTAGTATGATTCGTACTCGGGATATAATGCCACGTACCCCTGAAGGATGGTCATTTTCGTTATAAAATGCTTGTTTACCATATCTACGTTAATATATACATGTTTTCATGTTTCTGGGTAGCGCAGTATGTTCGGCTTGACTTCACCTACGTCTGACCAGACATGTATCATTATATCCGGCCAGGCTTCTCCCAGACCAGGCCCACCAAATACATGTCTTAGTTTATCTAAATATATTTTTTTTAAAAAAATATTATATTATCGAAACCCATTGTTGGGGGATGTCCTCTCCCAGGCCAGGCCCACCAAATACGTGTACCCATCATCATC
Source organism: Zanthoxylum bungeanum (assembly GCA_019454045.1). Classification (NCBI taxonomy): domain Eukaryota; kingdom Viridiplantae; phylum Streptophyta; class Magnoliopsida; order Sapindales; family Rutaceae; genus Zanthoxylum; species Zanthoxylum bungeanum. The sequence goes on from SKCR01032806.1 coordinate 23,635, forward strand.
TTTTACACTTAACCCATTGTTAGAGTAAATTTTTCTTTATTCTAAAATTTAAGCTAAACAATTGTGTATAAACAATATATGAAATTTGAACTTCATCATTTTCACACATCTATAAAATTTCATAAGAGCGATTAGAGTACATATCTTGTGTCATAACTTTTCTCTTAAATTAAAATCTTTGTAGAATAATAAAATTGGTATCTTTTTCTTGAACTCTTTTTGATATAATAACCCTCAGTCATGTGTAATGAAAAAAATACAGATTCCTGTTTCTTTTATAGGTAGAGAGGGGATCGATTTCTATAACTTGAAAACACAATTTCCTGTAGTATTTGTCAAGTAAAAGACTTTGATAAAAACACGTTCCTTCAACATGCAAAGATTAGAAATTGTATTTAAATATTTTCTAAAATTGACCAATTAAAATTTAGCAATTAATATTTCTCAATCAAACCAATATTTATCTAATTAATTGACATGTGGGCCACAAAATCTTACATTCATGTGACAGAATTAATTTCATGGTTTAATAGATAAAACTTAAAGCGTATAATATCAAGCTACTTGATAATGCACTACGATACCTTTTGTTACACAACTATTGCACTGTTATGCTGCTTAACGAGTCACACATATTGACATGTCTATTTTTTAACTTGATGTATTGGGTTATTTATGTTAGAGTTGGTGCTCCGAGTGCCGATTCAGATCGTATTTATGTCTGATTCATAAATACAAGCAATTGTATTTTCCATAATATTACTAATTTAATGGTAGCAACCTTGTCTTTTATACACATATTCGGTTTAATTACGATTAGATATCTGATTCCGATTAGACAGAAGCTAAATTTGGTTTAGTGATACGTGTCTATTAGACAAAGACCATAAGATTTATAGTATAGTGCGCAGTTACAACGTAGTTTGTATTTAATATTGGGAAACACATTATTATTTGTATATCCTTAAATAAAGTTCATGGTCAAGATTTACTAACACGGGTCGGTTAATAAAATCCGCTGAGACCAGTACATGTCGTATATCGTGACTTGGTCCGATGGTTTATCCCAGTGAACCATGAGTCTCGGGAGACTCGTATAGACATGTAGGTGTTTCTTTGATAAGACACTGAACGACTCACTGAAGGTTTCCTAATAGATGGTACACCAACGTCAATAGGAACCTTCTCGAGTTGAGCGAGCATAGTGGTCCTTCGACTTGAGATACCACAGTGGGATATATGAGTTATCCTCCACACTTTGATGGCAGTCACGTCAACGATCTACCCATGATCAGACCTCCGCCTGTTCGTTGGGTGTGGACTGATGCTCATGATATCCAGTGAGTATCAAGATAGGATTCGTCAGTCCTGTGTACAGGACATAGGCATCCTCACGTGTTTATGATCTAGTAAATCCATGGCCGTGGTATAACATCGGAAACCGGTTCCGAGTGTTATTTCGTGATCGTAAATTGAAAGTCGACTGTATTATACCGAACGGATTTGACGTTCTCATCTATATCCCATGTATAATACAGATGTCATGTGACGGAGGGATTATACGTATGCAATGACCTCGGCTTGCATAGTTTAGCGAGATTATCTGTGGTCGTCATAATCCATGAGTGGGTGGATTATGGACACGAAATTGGATTTCGTGACGGATAAACCTAAACTTAGAGAGTCCCACAATATGAAATGTACTCGTTGAGCACTTGGGCAACTCGATATGAATAATACGGATTATTCATTATACTTCACTGTATTAAATAAGTTAATTCGAATCGTTAAACGATAAACATGCTTTAGGGAATTTTTGTCCGTTAATAATTATTGTGTAGTTGTACTTGATACATAATACGATTAGATACACATTAATTATTCGTTATATGAGATTTTGACACATGCCATGAATATATATATTTATTATTTAAGTAAATAAAAATACATATATGTTTTATTATTTATTATCTAGTTATTTAAATGTTAAATAATTAAATAATTAAATTTTCAAACTTTATCCAATTTTCATTATGCATTTGATACATGGTGATATTTTATTGGAGCATTTGGCATGTATTAAATAAGCTTTAAATGTGTGCCAATTAGATTGGTTAAATATAAAGTTATAATTGAATTTATTTGATAAATTTTCAAAAGGACCAATTTTGCCCCTTGACTCCCTATTTCGTTTTTATATATAAAAAGGAGAGAGAAAATTTGTTTCATCATCTTCCTCATTTGTCTCACTGCCGAGAGTTCCTTAAAATGGGTTTGGGAATTTTATTTCTAAATCCATGTAGAAAACAAAGGAAAAATTCAGAAAAAAATGCTTAGAAATTGAAGATTAAAAGGTAATCTTAATCCCTAAGCTTGGAAATTTATTTCATGTTTTCTTGAATACTTAGAAATTTTCTAGGGTTTTGCTTTTTTTTGTGAAAACTGGGGCTTTTGGTAGTGGATGATGAAATTGGAAATATAGAGCATGTGTGGAGTATTTAAGGATGGATAAATGTAATTTCATTCCAATTTTGTCAAATTATTGTTGGACATTTTTGTTGCCATTCTAGAGTTATTGATCCACTCTAAGATACCTAGAATTGTTCTTGTTGCTTCATGGTGGTGGATTTTGGATTGGTGTTTGATTATTTTGATTAATCTTGTAAAATTGGATTTAAAGCATGCAAAATTGTGAAATTATGTTCTGGATCAGATTGTTGGAAAAATTAACCAAGCCCCAAGATCAACAAGAACAAGCAAAATATATAAATACATGAATGAATAAATTGAAGTATGGCGGAATCATACTCACAATACTTGAAAATGGATGCTTAGATGATGCGAAAACTCCTCCCTTGTGCAGTGAAGCTCTCGGCCAAGAAGAAAAGAGGGACTCCAAGTCGAGTTTGATCCTTCCAAGCTCAAGGATTAGTTTCCCATATCACCTATGTATGATCCCTTGAAGGTGCTAGCCTTTGTTGTGATTTTGAATGCACAACTTCTTCAAATCTTGCCACAAAAATTGAAGAAAGGAAGAGCCAAAAACTGCTTGCAAGTTTCGGCAATGTGAGAGAGAAAAGTTTTTATGATTTTTGTTACAAAAATCAATTTATATTTATGCCATAATATTTTAAATTAATAATAAACTTATGACACAAATCATGCAATGGCTTAGAGTGTCAAACACTCAATTTCCATGCAAAACCATTGAGTGCATTGTACACTATCTCCATGCAATGCATTAGAATTAAATAATGCATAATATGACATGTGTCATGTGGGCCCCACACGTTTCCAAATGAAAGTGGGCCCACGTGCACTCACGCGTTCGGGTTCGATATTTCCGAAATACCGAACTTACGTCGCGACGTTAATTAAATCGAATTTAAATAAATAATTGCGCCTAGCGAAATTATTATTTACGTCGCTAACGAATTAATTCTAAATTAACTCGTTTGCCCGAATTAAAATCTAATTTTAATTTCGCGTCGAAATCGAATTTCGATTATTATATCGAATATAATAATTTTACGATTAATTCCAAATTAATCGTTCTCTCTCTATTATAGTACTTTATCCAAGATAAAGTCTCTCCGTAATTAATCCAAGATTAATCGAGTTTGAATCATACGTCATTGGTGAATCTTCGGGAAGCGACCCAAGAGATCTCTGGATATGTTGGCAGTAAATACGGCCGTCAGATTATCTGAATACGTACGTACCAAGTACTACGTTTTTACCGATTTACAAGACAAGGTTAGCCTCTAGCAAAACGCCATGCCTACCCAATTCTCCAGAAATATTCTTATTGGAATATAAGATCTATAACAGGCGTAGTATACCGTAGTATAGTGTATATCGAACCAGTATCGGATGATCACATGTAAGGCCTGGGGCTGGAGATGTGTCTGCCCCGTACGATACACATATCGGACATCAAGCAACCAGTCTCTTTGAATCGGATAATCCTGACCTAGTCATATTATCCCGATGGTTGCAACCATTATAGAGTACTAGTTCTGTATCCCTCGCGATCATCATCTCCATATGTCTGAAGTGATACTTCCATCTTGACATCACACCCAATACACTACGATTCTCGATAAATCCAGAAGAGGTGTACACAGAACCCGTTAAAGCCCTGGACCACCAAAACTAAAGTTTACCGATTGTCGTAAGTACTAGCGATGCAAGTCTCAGGTTAAGATCATATGCACCTACCCTGAAGCGGACTCCCATAGACACGCAGACATACTACCAATGGGATTCCGCGGGGTCTATCCAGAGCGAAGCTGTTTTCCGTACCATCGGTAAAACACAACCTCCTACCGCACTTGCATAAGTATCCTATACTTAAATATATGAGAACTATGCCGTTGTGCCCTCACAACATGCACAAGTGCAGTACTAGTCTATTCCGCATTATCGATGTCCAATCTCGATAATACTACGACTAGGGATATTTAATGATTAAACCTTTATGGATTGATACCGTCTCATATCATCACAATCCGGAACTAATCATAGGGACTCTTACCATTTATATCAAAGTAAATAAATTACAAAACGGTAAAAGGCAATTTCATTACTACATAGTTAATTTTGTACAATAATACAATATCATTTACAAAATAGTGACGCTATGGGTCATAACTGTCTAACAATCTCCCACTTGGCCTATAGCCAGTCACTCAAGCATCTAATACCTGAACTATGTATGTGTCGCTCAAACTTTTCCCGAGGAATTATTTTCGTCAGCGGATCTGCAATGTTGTCCTCTGATGCGATCTTTTCGATCTTCACATCGCCACGATGTATGATCTCTCGAATCAGATGGAATCGTCGAAGAACATGTTTGGATCGTTGATGAGACCTTGGTTCCTTAGCCTGCGCTATGGCCCCGCTATTGTCACAATACAATAAAACGGGCTCAGCTGCTAATGGAACTACTCCTAATCCAACTAGGAATTTTCGGATCCAAACCGCTTCCTTTGCTGCTTCAGCTGCTGCAATGTACTCCGCTTCAGTTGTTGAATCGGCAACAGTATCTTGCTTGGAAGATTTCCAGCTCACTGCTCCGTTATTCAAGCAAAATATGTACCCGGTTTGCGACTTGAAGTCGTCTCTGTCGGTTTGGAAACTTGCATCGGTATACCCAGATACCTCAAGTTCTCCATCTCCATAGATTAAGAAAACATCCTTAGTTCTCTTAAGATACCTAAGGATACTCTTAACCGCCATCCAGTGATCCTTTCCTGGATCGGCCTGATATCGACTACACATGCTCAAAGCATAGGACACATCAGGTCGTGTACATATCATGGCATACATGATCGATCCAACTGCCGAGGCGAACGGAGTCCGACTCATGTTGTCTCTCTCATCTTGTGTTTTAGGACACATGTCCCTAGATAGATAGACGCCATGTGATGTTGGCAACAGTCCCCTCTTGGACTGATCCATGTTGAATCTCTTCAACACTTTATCAATATATGTACTCTGGGAGAGTCCAAGTAGCCTTCTAGATCTATCCCTGTAGATCTTTATTCCTAGAATAAAAGCTGCTTCTCCCAGATCTTTCATGGAGAATTTCAATGAAAGCCAAGCTTTCACCGACGTTAACATGGGAATGTCATTGCCTATAAGCAATACATCGTCGACATAAAGGACAATAAAAGTCAGTGCACTCCCACTAACCTTCTTATATACACAAGGATCATCTACGTTTTGAATGAAATCATATTCTTTTATGACCTCATCAAAACGTTGGTTCCATGACCTCGATGCTTGCTTCAGTCCATAAATGGACCGATTTAACTTACAAACCTTGTTTGCAAGTCTTGGTGCGATAAAACCGTCAGGTTGTTGCATATAAACATCCTCCAACAGGTTTCCGTTAAGGAAAGCGGTTTTAACGTCCATCTGCCATATTTCGTAATCGTAATATGCAGCTATCGCAAGCATTATCCGAATGGATTTAATCATGGCAACGGGTGAGAAAGTTTCGTCATAATCAACTCCAAGTTGTTGACGATACCCCTTCGCTACGAGCCTAGCTTTGTACGTTTGTACGTTGCCATCCATGTCGGTCTTCTTCTTGAAGACCCATTTGCATCCAATAGGCTTTACGCCTTCTGGTGCATCAACTAGTGTCCAAACTTGGTTGGTATACATGGAATCCATTTCGGCCTTCATGGCCTCTTGCCATAAAGTGGATTCGATACCTTGTATCGCTTCCTCATACGTAGCCGGTTCAGTATCCTCAATAAGATTAATATCTACATGAGGTGAGATCAGGAATCCATACCTCTCAGGTATTACCCTGACTCTCTCCGACCTACGTAGTCCTTGTGTAATTGAAGATTGTGGTTCAGTCTCATCCTGGATGGACTGTTCATGTTCCGTTCTCGATTCATTGCCAGGAACAGTATCACTACGACTTTCATCGAGTTCTACTTTCCTCCCACTAAACACTGCATTTAGGAATTCCTTCTCAAGGAAAACCGCATGTAGAGCAACAAATACTTTGTTCTCTTGTGGGTAATAGAAGTAATATCCTTTGGTTTCCCTAGGATATCCAACAAATAGGCATTTATCTGATTTGGGTTCAAGTTTGGTACCTTCCAAACGTTTGACGTATGCCCAGCAACCCCAAATCTTCAGGAATGAGAAACCTGGTTTCTTTCCTGTCCATATCTCATACGGAGTCTGTTCAACAGACTTTGACGGAACCCTATTCAAAATAAGAATTGCACTTTCTAATGCATGTCCCCAGAAGGATATAGGTAGCTCAGTGCGACTCATCATCGACCTTACCATGTCAAGCAAGGTACGGTTTCTCCGTTCAGACACACCATTTAATTGTGGTGTTCCAGGAGGAGTCCATTGTGAAAGAATACCATATTCTTTCAAGTAATCTTGAAACTCATTACTTAAGTATTCGCCACCACGGTCCGACCGTAATGTCTTAATACTCTTGCCTGTTTGTTTTTCAACTTCGTGTCGAAACTCTTTGAATTTCTCAAAAGTTTCCGACTTGTGCATCATTAGATACACATAACCATAACGCGATGCATCATCCGTAAAGGTTACGAAGTATCGATATCCACCTCTAGCCTGGCTAGACATGGGCCCACAAACGTCACTATGAACGAGGGCTAACAGTTCAGTGGCGCGTTCACCTTTACCACTAAAAGGTGATTTAGGCATTTTGCCTAATAAACAAGATTCGCAGACGTCATATGAATTTGGATCAAATCCGTCCAAGTACCCACTCTTCGAAAGTGTGGATATGCGAGTCTTGTTGATGTGTCCCAGACGACAATGCCACAAATAAGTTTCTTCCTTTGGATTACTCATTTTGAGCCTTTTGTTTGTTATTTTACGTTTTGGAGATTTATTTATATTCAAAATATAAAGACCATTATTTGCATCGGCAGTGCAAATTTCTGCATCATCTTATATAAATAACACCTGGTGTTTTTAAATACAAAAGTGTACCCATACTGGGTTAACAAAGATACAGAAATAATATTCCTAGTTAAACTAGGAACAAAATAACAGTCATTTAGTTTAAGTACATGCCCCGAGGGCAGTTCCAAAACAAAAGTGCCTACGGCCAAAACAGCAACAGAAGTTCCATTTCCAACTCGTAGATCTACCTCCCCCGAAGCCAGTCTCCTGCTATCATGCAGATCCTGCACATCAGTACAAATATGAGAACCACAGCCAGAATCAAAAATCCAATTTTTATTAAGACTAGAAGTAGTCATATTTATCTCAATAACAAACATACCTGAGGCCGGTGCCTTGCCCGCCTGTATGTCCTCCTTGTGTCCCTTGTTCATGCGGCAGTCACGCTTCCAGTGACCTTTCTTGCCGCATTTCAGGCAAACATCTTGAGACTTGTCCCTTGGCTTCCCAGAAGCCTTTGTTGACTTGGCCTTGCCTTTGTTTCTATGCTTTTTCTTCTTAACACCCCCAGTTGCCTTGAGCCCAGCTTTCGGCGTTTGAGATGTTGATGCAAAGTGCGCCTCGCGCTTGTTGCCTTTCAGAAGCTCTTTCTCTGACTCCTTGAGAATCGATAATAACTCTCCAAGAGTATCATCCGAATTCATCAATTTGTAGTTGATGACAATCTGTTTCCAAGTATCGGGTAGTGACTGTAGAAGTACATCTATAGACAGCTCAGCCTCCAAGACTATACCCATATTAGCCAATTCATCAATATCGGCTATCATTTGAGTCCCATGGACCTCAACAGAACTACCATCAGTCATACGGGAGCGAAAGATTTTCTTCACTAACTCGTACCTCGCCATCCGCTTATTAGTGCGGTGAAGATCTTGCAATCTTGCCATCATATTATAAGGATCCAAGTCCCTATTCTGGCGGCGAAAGTGTTGAGTCATTGAAGCAAGCATGATCGACTGAGCCGTGTCACAATCATCACTGTGAGTTTTCCATAACTCCAGCTCAAGTGGCTCAGTGGGCTTAGGCCCGAGAGGTTTTTGTATCGTATACAGTATCCTCTCCGCCCCAAGGACTATCCTTAGGTTCATTTCCCAGTCGGCGAAGTTGGTGCCCTTGAACACATTATCACCCATGATTATGTCACGGACATTTCCTTTGTTTGCCATCTTAACTACGATAATCTAATTATCTAGTTAACGATATGTGGGTACAGTCAAACTGTTACATAAAAAAAATAACATTGTATTAGTCCAACTAATGTGTAAATATTGACGAAATAAGTTGTGTAAGCGCGTAAAGCTAAGTATCTGAACGATAATTGCAAATTCAATACTAGCCTCCCACTATTTTCTGCAAGTCTCTAACCCTCTGTTGAGTACTCGGGAAATCCAATTTCCTAGTGGGCTAGGATCCCGTTAAATAACACACAACCTTGACTTTGGCCAACAAATTGTATGATATTTAACTAGGTAGATCTCGAAGATCAATTGGATCCCATCCAATTCCTAGATCCGGTAGGTGGACATCTAAGTCCGAAACATATACATATGTCAATGCATCCAATACATTTTCCTAACCATTTCCTCTGAATCAACTAAGCCTTGGCTTTGGCACAACAAACCTAATGATTCCAGTTAAGCGGGACCCATTGACGAGGAAAGTTTCGTAATCAATGTCGATGGACAAGAAGTGATCTTGACTTTGGCCAACAAATCACAACTTGGACAGGACACCGATGTGGAACAAAACTCTCATGATTCAAACACATCCTCAATTGACAAAGGTCTTGACTTTGGCCAACAAACCAATGCCAATTTCGGATCTTGAGAAAGAATCATTCAACGGAAGGAAAATCGCTTAATATTGTTTGAGGGATTTTTCGCGTAATTGGCAACCAATTAATTTATCTTTGTTAGGTCTCATCATCATACACCCTTAAGCATGCTTCTAAAACATCATAAAGCGCGTAAAGTAAAGTAATAGCGATATACGGATGGATATGAACAACAACTTGTTCCTAGAACAAATCACTCCCTTTCCTCTCCCCGCTAGCACTATTCTACTCTTACCCAATTACATAATACAATAAGAGAAACCTCATTTACATTGAGGGGAATTAGGTGAGAAGAGAATACAAAGAGACAATAAGAGAAAGGCTGGACACGCAGGTCCAATTTATAAATTCTAAATTTACAATAATTTCTAAAATTACCCTTCCCTTCTAATATCCATCCGATATACACTATTCATACATCACATCCACATTCATTCATTCAAGGCATGTTATACAACCAATCAAATCCAATTAATTAGTCTTTAATTAGGTGACAATACAATGTTCAAACAATTGTTTGCATTTGCGCGAGTCCAACTCAATTTGAGAATAAATACTTATAGTATGAATTCACGAATTATATCGAACTACTCGTTAAATCCAATTTAAGTCGTATTCAATACTAATCCTATTATTTAATTCTAAATTAAATATTTACACTTTTATTGTGCTTTTATAACTTAGATTCCAAATCTAATACAATCGGGTCTCAAAGCCCAACTAACATCTAATGTCCGTTTAATTAAAGTCCGATGGGCTTTCAATTGATTTCTTTAGGCTTGGGTTTTGGTCAATGTATGGGTCAAACCCAATTACCAAGCCCAATAAGGAATCACCCTCATATGCCATAAAATCAATATCAAGCCCATAAGGCCCAATTAAACATAAAAGCCCATTTATTACATTTGGGCTTAAATGGTGTGATTTAGGCCCATTTTGGATCCAATCCAAATGGTCCAAATCTACTTGGCCCAACCAAGCCCATTATGTCCAAATATAATAGTTTTAGGCCCAATTCAAAATTAAGCCCAACTAACCAAATTTTAAAATTCCAAATTTTATAACTTAATTAATTAAAGTGTATTATCATGATTAATCCTTTAAATCAATATTCCCAAAATATCAAATTAATCCATTAATCATATTTTTATCTTAAATATATGTCCAACATTATTTAATCAAAAAATCAAGTCCCTAATCCTCCATCAAGCATTCGGCCAAGGTGATTAAAATGGTTCCGATTTCGTTTTCAATCCAATCGAGTTACAAATCATCATTCCATATTGTTTCAAGTCATCTAATGTCTTAAAATTAAAAAATCATCTAGTCCATATGCTTGCATGTATTCGGCCAAGCCTCATTTGGGTTGGAAAAATTAATCCAATTTATTTTCCATGAAATTGATGATGTATAATCTAAATAACATACATCTAAGCATATTTAATCAAGCAAACTCATCAAATCATGCTTCATACAATTTTCCCCAAATAACATCCTAATATATTTGCATGCTCTTTAAGCTCAATGATACCATTGTTGGAAAATTAACCAAGCCCCAAGATCAACAAGAACAAGCAAAATATATAAATACATGAATGAATAAATTGAAGTATGGCGGAATCATACTCACAATACTTGAAAATGGATGCTTAGATGATGCGAAAACTCCTCCCTTGTGCAGTGAAGCTCTCGGCCAAGAAGAAAAGAGGGACTCCAAGTCGAGTTTGATCCTTCCAAGCTCAAGGATTAGTTTCCCATATCACCTATGTATGATCCCTTGAAGGTGCTAGCCTTTGTTGTGATTTTGAATGCACAACTTCTTCAAATCTTGCCACAAAAATTGAAGAAAGGAGAGCCAAAAACTGCTTGCAAGTTTCGGCAATGTGAGAGAGAAAAGTTGAATGATTTTTGTTACAAAAAATCAATTTATATTTATGCCATAATATTTATTAAATTAATAATAAACTTATGACACAAATCATGCAATGGCTTAGAGTGTCAAACACTCAATTTCCATGCAAAACCATTGAGTGCATTGTACACTATCTCCATGCAATGCATTAGAATTAAATAATGCATATATGACATGTGTCATGTGGGCCCCACACGTTTCCAAATGAAAGTGGGCCCACGTGCACTCACGCGTTCGGGTTCGATATTTCCGAAATACCGAACTTACGTCGCGACGTTAATTAAATCGAATTTAAATAAATAATTGCGCCTAGCGAAATTATTATTTACGTCGCTAACGAATTAATTCTAAATTAACTCGTTTGCCCGAATTAAAATCTAATTTTAATTTCGCGTCGAAATCGAATTTCGATTATTATATCGAATATAATAATTTTACGATTAATTCCAAATTAATCGTTCTCTCTCTATTTATAGTACTTTATCCAAGATAAAGTCTCTCCGTAATTAATCCAAGATTAATCGAGTTTGAATCATACGTCATTGGTGAATCTTCGGGAAGCGACCCAAGAGATCTCTGGATATGTTGGCAGTAAATACGGCCGTCAGATTATCTGAATACGTACGTACCAAGTACTACGTTTTTACCGATTTACAAGACAAGGTTAGCCTCTAGCAAAACGCCATGCCTACCCAATTCTCCAGAAATATTCTTATTGGAATATAAGATCTATAACAGGCGTAGTATACCGTAGTATAGTGTATATCGAACCAGTATCGGATGATCACATGTAAGGCCTGGGGCTGGAGATGTGTCTGCCCCGTACGATACACATATCGGACATCAAGCAACCAGTCTCTTTGAATCGGATAATCCTGACCTAGTCATATTATCCCGATGGTTGCAACCATTATAGAGTACTAGTTCTGTATCCCTCGCGATCATCATCTCCATATGTCTGAAGTGATACTTCCATCTTGACATCACACCCAATACACTACGATTCTCGATAAATCCAGAAGAGGTGTACACAGAACCCGTTAAAGCCCTGGACCACCAAAACTAAAGTTTACCGATTGTCGTAAGTACTAGCGATGCAAGTCTCAGGTTAAGATCATATGCACCTACCCTGAAGCGGACTCCCATAGACACGCAGACATACTACCAATGGGATTCCGCGGGGTCTATCCAGAGCGAAGCTGTTTTCCGTACCATCGGTAAAACACACCTCCTACCACCGCACTTGCATAAGTATCCTATACTTAAATATATGAGAACTATGCCGTTGTGCCCTCACAACATGCACAAGTGCAGTACTAGTCTATTCCGCATTATCGATGTCCAATCTCGATAATACTACGACTAGGGATATTTAATGATTAAACCTTTATGGATTGATACCGTCTCATATCATCACAATCCGGAACTAATCATAGGGACTCTTACCATTTATATCAAAGTAAATAAATTACAAAACGGTAAAAGGCAATTTCATTACTACATAGTTAATTTTGTACAATAATACAATATCATTTACAAAATAGTGACGCTATGGGTCATAACTTTCTAACACAGATCTGGTAGAACTGGAAATTTTGTGATGATTTGGATGGCTTAATTAAGTAATGGATGTGTTTTGGGAGTTGGCCACAAGTGCCGGAAAGTGGTTTCCGACTTGAACTAAGCGAAAACGGCGTTACCAAGGTGGATTTTTGAGCCAATCGGGTGACGGCTGGTGAAACAGTGATTCCGTCCGTCACGGTTTGGGCGCCCATGGAACTTCCCCAAACTATTGGATCTGACTTGGGCAGTTTCCATAAGGTTCGGGTAGTCGGTTTAGTCCAAAACGCGTTTTGCTTCATTTTACGGAAAAACCGTTTTTTGTAAAATTTTTCGCGGTTTCCAACAAGTGTATGTTAATATTTTGATATTGAATATAGTAGTTTAGGTGAAATAATGAATAAATTATTCATATTAGTATTGAATAATTTATTGATATTTTGAAAAAGTTTAAAATACGATTTCGCCCGAACCCGCGCTTCCGCTGCGCCCTCGACCCCAAAACCCCAACAAAAATGGTATCAGAGCAGGTCTGATGCTTCATCCATTACATTATTCATGCTTGATTTTGATATAATCCAATTTTAATGTTCGCACATGCTAGGAATCTGATATGTTTCTTAACTATTCGGTTCTAAGCTAACGATGTGTAACCGGAAATTTAATTGTTAATAGTTATAATTTTTCTATAGGTAGAATTGGAATGTTTAGAAAATGATTTAGATTCAAATTCTGCATTTGATGTAGATTAAGACTTCCGTAGGAAAATCCTCGCTTTTAAATATGGATGTAAAGTAACGTGTATTGGATACATGTTTCTTGGTCCACCTTGTCTGTACGAATGCAAATGATTTTCCTGATGCTATAATTGTATCGTGCCAAAGCTGTGCATTATGGCGGATGGTAGTTCATTTGCGCCGGTAAACTTATATGATAAGAGACAAATTCAACTGAAAGTGGAAATCCTGAACGTGCCAAAGCTGTCAGGACTACATCGGTAGCTTGAGTTTGTCATTGACAAGTGTAGCCTTGATACGCCTCCCTGTGAACGTGCCAAAGCTGTCACAGCGAAGAAACGGTCAGGACTGAAATCATGAGTCACTGGTGAGTGATTGATAATGAGTTGTCTACCTAATGAATATACGTAGGCGAGAACGTGCCAAAGCTGTGAGTCGAAATATATTCATGGGATCCTACTCTCACTATGGAATTCGATTTAATTATTGAATTCCCGTTGTCCGTTGGGGATTACGGTATTACGTAAAGTAGTGGGAGACACTGCTGGGTTTAAAATTCCATAACTTAAGCGGTGTGTAATATTATGGATTTTTCTGCTTCATTTTCCTTATATTCTATATTGCTTATAGAATTTTACTTCTAATCCACTGCATGTCTATTATTAGAATAGATTTTCTGACTTTACTTATGGATGCATAATTCTAGAACAAGTTCTAGAAAGACAGTAGACTTAGATATTGTTAGATTAGTTTAAAACCATTGAACTGTTGTTCCGATTTTCTTGGAAAATCAAGATGGTTTGTGACTTAGTTTCTAAGTCACGTTAGGTAATCTAAATGGATATATGGTTTAGGATATTAGTCTAGTTAGAACTGTTTCTTATGCAGTAAGAATTGACTTGAATAGTTCATGTCTCGAAATTCTTGACTGGCGATAAGAAAACCCATTTAGTAGTAGTTTATCTTATAATGACATTTCTTAGCTTTAGTGACTTTTAGAAGTCACGTGTCTGGCACAGTTTGCTAGTCAATCATTTGCAATTGTTGTGAATAATTGAACGCAAATTATAAAGCTAAAGAAATGAGATGTGTATGTTGTGTATAGAGAATATCGATTCTCACAATACGACAACTGTAGGTATTGGATACCGGATCTTTCGTCTAGTTATTTAAAATAATGTTCAATAACTGTTTTGATATTTGATATCAGAACTTGTGACTATTGGATAGTTATTTGTTTGTTAAACAGTTGTTATATATTTTAAAGTAACTAGTAGTGTCATTAATGAAAAATAAACATGAAGAAAAATATTCGTTAAAGTAAATAACTTAGAACTGTGCTTTATGAGATTTTATCATAAAATCATTAGATGCTTGTTCCGTAAGGTAAATGATGGTCTGATATGAGATCACACCACATATCCTTATGCGTTTAATAAATTGTATTCAAGAAGTGATTAAATCTCATTTAACCGATGATTGTCATTGGACCGCTGTAGGCATTGCATTTTAGCATGTGAAACCCGATGATGAGTCTCAGTTGGAGGCACTACTTTTTTAGCTAAGAATATTGCGGAAACGGAGGTCGGAAGGGGAAATTCGAAATAAGTACGTCATCAAGTCCATTTCACAAGCTCACTGTCTTCGTTAGTGCTGCGTTCGTTACTTCGTTCAACGTCAGGCAGATTGCGGACGTTCGTGTAGCGTTCGAATTGGCGTTCGAACGGCGTCGGTATTTCTGGATTTGCTGCTACTACCCTCCCCACCCCCATCCCCTCGCAAACCCAGCCCAATTAGCTCCCCAAAGCCCATAAACACATCCCAATTTAATTAAATTAAACATTAATATTAAATAAAATATTTAAACCATTTACCAATTAAATAAAACACAAAATATAATCATACCTAATGAAGATAAATCAAATATATTAACTTCCTAACTAAACAAATCACATACTAAATTAAAAAGATGTCATGCCTAATTAAAATCAATCATAACAAATTAAAGATATTGACTTCCTATTCTAGCCAAGATTTGTCCCCCCTCAATCTAATCCTTTCCTTATCCAACACCAATCAAATCCTCCCTTTAATGCACCAAATCCTTTCCTTGTGAGACAAGGTGAAGCCCTAACCCTTCTCTATATAAACCACACCTCTCCAAGGCATTGGGTCTCCTAGTTCACGCCCATCACAAACAAAAAGAAGAAAAGAATTTCCAACCCTTAGCTCATACACATAATAACAAACAACTCTCTTCACCCCCACTCTCACATTACCGAAAACAACAAGCCCTCAAACACTCTCATATTACCGAAAATACAATAGCCATTCACACCCCCTCTAACCACCAAAACAACTCCTAATCACCACCGAAAATAGCAACCCCCTAAGCCTCCACACATCGCCGAAAAATATACCCCCAACGACAGTCCAAACACGCCCCAAACAGCCACTAAAGTAACCCCGAACAACAGCCCCCCTCCAACCACGGTAAACAGATCCTCTTGCATCACATTACGACATGCCCATCTTAGCACATAGTTACCCCTTTTTTACGTTATGCATTGGTATTACCTCTCTAGTTGTCTATTTCCGTTATGCGCTTAAATATCTTTTCTTAATATGCATGCTAGCAAGAATGCTATTTGTTTGCGCTTCTGTGTCCACCAATGCGTTCATTAACTTGTATGCTTGCCGTATGATAATCCTTATGTATGCAAATTGAGACATATATTACATGCAAATAGGCTGTATGCAAATTCGAATATGTGTTACATATAAATTTAGATGAACTTGTTGATGTATGTATGTGAAAGGATTTAGAAGCATGATATTCTTAGAAATAAATGTTACTTAAACTAAATTTGTCCCCCCTCAATCTTTGAATTTCCTTGCTCAACACTAAATCAAATCCTCATTTTAATGCCGAAATCCCTTCCTTGTGAGACAAGGTGAAGCCCTAGCCCTTCTCTATATAAACAACCCCTAACCAAGACATGCACTCTCCTAGCTCATACACACAACTCACACGAAAATCACAACACACACAAGAAACACCCAAGCTTATTGACACAACTCTCCCTCACTCTCAATAACCGAAGATCACAAACCAAAGAACCCTCATTGCCTTGACCAAAACACATCCCGAACAGCCCCTTTACCTCATCAAAACAGCCCCCGAACCACACCATAACACCACCGAAAATCGCACCCAAAACAGTAGCCAAAACATCCCAAGAATAGTAACTAAAATACAGCAGCAGAACAGTAGCAAAACGGAAGCGAATCGGAGTCAAAAGCAGCAGCAAAAGACGGAGAACGACGACTCAAAACAGTAAGACAACGAACGAGAGCAGTGAACCAGTGAACCGGAAGAGTTGTGGAGCATCCACCATTCCGACGATCGTGTACCGTACATCCGAGAGGTGATTTAAAAGGTTAGACCTGAGGGCACTTTTCTCATTAGTTTATATTCGTCTTTTGATTGTTTATTGAATTCTATTCGCATGAGAGTCGTTTGTGGATGCATGTTGTGGCTTGAATGAAATGGAAAATGTGTCGCCTCTTGTGGTATATAGGATGGAAACCCGAACATAAATTTCATAGCCGATTCCGAATGGACGGTAGTATGATCTGTACTCGGGATACAACTCCACGTACCACTTGAGTAAACGGAACATTCTTTTGTTTTATGTTGCTTTGATTTATTTATTTTTCGTTATTTGAATTCTGCATGTAACTTTTGTATGTATGATACAATCGAGCGCATGGCTTAGTAAGTCGGATTAAAGGTCCCCTATTTGGAGAGGTTAAAATCCTTTACCACAATGCTTTGCCGCGCCGGTTGATGTGTGTTCGGTTGGATATAAGATATGTTCAATCGGATATACTAAGTTTGATATGATTGTCTTTATTTTTTATATGCATTAAGATAAGCGCATGGGCTTAGTAAGTGCGATGAAGGTCCTCTAATTGAAGAGGTTCAAATCCTTCGCCACGATGCTTCGCCGCGCTTCGTATTTCGCTATTTGCTTTTTTATATATGTATTGCGTCACATTTTATGCATCAGGTCTGTTCCCGTTCGAACGCGTTATCGAACGCTATACGAATGTGAACCTTCTATTTCTCGTTCGAACGCGTTTTACAAACGCTACTCGAACGCGCATGCATTTTGTTTCATCAGGTCTGGATCCGTTCGAACGCATTATCAAACGCTACACGAACGCGAACCTTTTGTTTACCATTCGAACGCGTTTACGAACGCTACACGAACGCGCACACACTGAACTAAGTCTGTCTCATCATATTTCATGCACAACTGCCTTTTGGGTGATCTCCCTAGCATTATGTAGCCAATCATATTATTTGTATTCCTACATTTATCCATTCGATGTGTTCTTGGGATGATATTCAAGCATGATTAGGCTATTAGCATGTTATTTGGTTAATATGTTCATGATATAGTACTCAAGCATGATTAGGTTGTTCTTAGTTTTCCCTATCATATGATTGAGAAATGTTCATGAGATTGCCATGTGATGTTGCATGTTGTGTTGAACTTGTTGATGTATGCATGTGAATTAGAAGCATGATACTCTTGGAAATAAGTGTTACTTAAACTTGATTAAATTATTACATAAATCCTTTCATTACAAGTGACCTAAGTAAGTGACCATTCCGAACCCAACGGTTTGAGGTATTCCCTTGCGAGGGGTGAGTGCGACCTTAAATCTCATTTTCCTGGTTCACACCAGGTGGCGACTCCATTATTCTCCGGTTTAGTCCCCCGTGGCTACTCCGTACTCCCGACCGGGCCGCGAGCCCGGGACAGCATGCGTCGCCCCAGATCCTGTGTCCCACACCCGTGTTAGTAAATCTTGACCAGGAATTTTATTTAAGGATATACATTTTATAGTGCGCTTCCTAATGTCAATTACAAAATACGATGGAAGTGCACACTACATTGTAAATCCTAGGGTCTTTGTCTAATATACACGTATCACTAAACCGGATTTAGTTTCAATCTAATTATAATCAGATATCTAATCTTAATTTGATTGAATAAGTGTATAAAAGACAAGAGTGCTATCATTAAATTAGTAATATTATGGAAAATAGAATTGCTCGTATTCATGAATCAGACATAAATACGATCCGGATTGGCACTCCGAGCACCAACCCTAATAATTTCTCCCATTTGCTCTAGTGCCAATCCACGGTATCATATACACATCTCAATGTATATCACATACTCATGGACTTCAAGAGCTCACCTAGCACTCAAGAGGTAGGCAACAACAAGTAAGTCCACTTTAACAAATTGAGTCTGTCCAACAAACCCAACCGTTTTCCTTAGCTAGCATCATTGATATTTTTGTAGAATCAAAATTCCACATCAATATAATTCAGACGCTATATCAGTATTGTGTTATAGCTACTGAGTTTTCTATGTCTTTAGAGATCAAATCCAAATACTATGAGACTACCGCAAGCACTACACTAATATGAAAACTTCTAATCTATAGGGTCACTATGCAACTTCATAAGTCAATACTTCATAAGTTGCAATTGATTCCACTAGTTTAGTAGAATCAACGGTGACACTCCCACTACATCTTTTCTGACTTTATATGACATAGACTATCTAATGTCATAATTAGAATCAAATCTGATCTGACCTTATGGTTGCAGACTAAATTCTCCATGAATAAGAAACTCGTTCTTAATATCTCAAAGATCGCAAAGAACATGTTTCAAGATCCATCATATGGTCTACAACATATCAAAATAATTCGTAACAATTATGATTAAATTGATATCTTTAATCGCACATAATATAGTATTCAATATGCTACCAACCTATGATGCATAAGATTGACTAGACATTCTATTCAATTTCACTTTCGACAAAGGAATCATCATTTACGAAAGATGAATGCTACTATATATATAAAAGACACGTTAACTGTCAAACATTTATGCTAACTATCATAAAGATAGTCTTACTGTGTCCTTTATTAGATCATATCTAATATGCGACTAATTGGAGTATCTCACAAATCTCTTAGTTTTATATCATATATGAAACTTTATACCAAATATAAAAGAGACTACTCCCACTGCTTACACTGAGAAAATAAGATTTAAGTAAATATTTTACTTCTCAAACATTTCATTATTACATTAATAATGATAATGTCGTTAGGATATATAACACCAGAAAGAAATTTGTATGCTCCCATTGACCCTTCTGTCATATATGTATTCTCTATGCTTTGATAAAATCAGACAATCAGACAGTATCAAAATTAGAGAACACAGATTTTCGGAAAGCTTATTTGAGTCTACAATAGGCTCTATAAGCTAGTATATCAAACTGTGATCTTAGCAGAATAAAACTCCAGGGCCATTCTAGAATGAATTCTTCAAACAAAGAAATCACAACGGATCTCTCATTCGAAGAAATTACTCAAGAACGCCACTTTGCATTCTTTAGCCAAAATACATATTTTAATATCAACATTAACCAAAAAATCTTTAATTGTTCAATTAGTGCGACTAGAGACAAGCTTTCTCAGAATCTACAATAGATCACTGAGTAAAACCTTTCTCACTGTCATACTGTAAAGGTCAACAATTTACACATATTATGAGCGATTCATAACTTAACTTAACTATTAAATTTTCGTTACGTTTTCCGTTAGCATAAAATCGAATAGTCAAGAAACATATAGATTATATGCATGTGCGAATATTAAAAATGGATTACATATAATATATCAAGCATGACTAATGTAATGGATGAAGCATCAGACCTGCTCTGATACCATTTTTGTTGGGGTTTAGGGCGAAGGGCGCGGCGGAAGCGCTGTTCGGGCGAAAGCGTAATTTAAAATTTTTTCAAATTACCGAATAAATTATTCAATATCTAATATGAATAATTTATTCATATTTCACCTAAACATATTTATTCGATATCAAATAGCAACATAAATATAAAAGGAAACGTCACAAAACTTTTACGAAAAACGTTTTTCCGCAAAATTCACTGTGTTAGGGCAATTCATGGGCTGCCCGAACAGTGAAAATTCACTGTTTGGATAGCCGTCACCCGGTTGGCTCAAAAGTCATCTGGTAACGCCTTTTTCACCGTTTTCGCTTATTTCAACTCCGAAACACTTTCCGGAAATATTTCCAACACCCAAAACACATGCAATACATTCAAATGACATAATTTTCATCACCAGAAAGAATAAATTCCAGATCTGATCCAGAACAGAAAATCATCAAATTTTCACGCTGAAATCCAACTTTTTCAACATTAATCAAATTAATCCTAACACCAATCAAAGTCACCACACATGAACTAGCCAAGAATAATTCTTGGCATTATAAGAGTGGTCATAACACTCTGGAATGGTAACTTGTCATCAAATGAGCAAATTGAATAAATATTACAATAATATTATCCAAATCACTTCACACATGCATCAATACTTCCAATTCCATCCACCACAACCAAAACCCCAAATCTAAGAAACAAAGGAACCCTAGAACCATTCTAATAATTCAAGAAAACAAGAAACAAATTTCCAAGCTCAATAAGATTTAGGATTACCTTTAATCTCCAATTTCCTAAGCCTTTTCCTTGAATTTTCTTCTTGATTTGATCAAACCAAAATTTAGGGTTTTTTTTATCTCATTAGGTTCGGCCATGGTGGATTCCAATTGTGGAAGAAAAATATTTTTTTAATTTAAAAGGCTCATGACCGACTTTTAGGGCTAATATTGTCATTTTGGCAAATTAAATTAATTAATTAAATTAAACTTTATCTTAACAAATCAAATTTGGACAAATAAAGTTTAATTAAAATCATGCCATGTGTACAAATAATAGTTAGCCATATTCATAACATTTATGAAATATAGATATTATTTAATCATTTAAATATTTAACATTTAAATATCTAAATAATTAATTAATATAATTATTTTTATATATGTATTTTTATTTACAATAAAATATCAAATAAATATATTTATGACATGTGTCAAAATCTCATTTAAAGAATAATTAATGTGTATCTAATCGTATTATGTATCAAATACAAATACACAATAATTACAATTGGCCAAAATTCCCTAATTCATGTGTTATCTTTTAACCGATTAAACGATTCGAATTAACTCACTTAATTCGATGATGTATTATGAATAATCAGTATTATTCATATCGCGTTGCCCACTTTCTCAACGAGTACACTTCATATTGTGGGACTCTCTAAGTTTAGGTTTATAAGTCATGAAATCCAATTTCGTGTCCATAATTCACCCACTCATGAATTATGACGACCACGGATAATCTCCCTAAACTATGCAAGCCAAGGTCATTGCATACGTATAATCCCTCCGTCACAGGCAATCCATATTGTACATGGATATAGATAAAAACGTCAAACCTGTTCGGTATAATATTATCGACTTTCAATTTACGATCTCTAAATAACACTCGGAACTGATTTCCGAAGTTATACCACGGCCATGGATTTACTAGATCGTAAACATCTGAGGATGCCTATGCCATGTACACAGGACTGACGAATCCTATCTTGATACGCACTGGATATCATGAGCATCAGTCCACACCCAAGGAACAGACGGAGTTCTGATCTAAATAGATCGGTGACGTGACTGCCATCAAAGTGTGGAGGATAACTCATATATCCCACTTTGGTATCTCAAGTCAAAGGACCACTATGCTCGCTCAACGCGAGAAGATTCCTATTGACGTTGGTGTACCATCTATTAGGAAATCTTCAGTGAGTCGTTCAATGTTTATCAAATAAACACCTAAATGTCTATACGAGTCTTCCGAGACTCATGGTTTACTGGGATAAACCATCGGACCAAGTCACGATATACGACATGTACTGGTCACAGTGGATTTTACTAACCGACCCGTGTTAGTAAATCTTGACCAGGAACTTTATTTAAGGATATACATCTTATAGTGCGCTTCCCAATGTCAATTACAAAATACGATGTAACTACACACTACATTGTAAATCCTAGGGTCTTTGTCTAATATACACGTATCACTAAACCAGATTTAGTTTCAATCTAATCGTAATCAGATATCTAATCATAATTAGATCGAATAAGTGTATAAAAGACAATGGTGCTAC
Organism: Zanthoxylum bungeanum; assembly: GCA_019454045.1. Classification (NCBI taxonomy): domain Eukaryota; kingdom Viridiplantae; phylum Streptophyta; class Magnoliopsida; order Sapindales; family Rutaceae; genus Zanthoxylum; species Zanthoxylum bungeanum. The sequence goes on from SKCR01032806.1 coordinate 46,340, forward strand.
CATTAAATTAATAATATTATGGAAAATAGAATTGCTCGTATTCATGAATCAGACATAAATACGATCCAGATTGGCTCTCCGAGCACCAACCCTAACAAATATGTAAATGGGAAATCTCTCTGGAAGAATTCTGTCGTGGCCTCTATGAAGACTCCAGGGATGGCCAAGATCTCGAGGTCGGCCAAGGTCCCGAGCCTATCTGATATGATCCAGGGTACCCACCAGAGGGTCCTCGACGACAGAGTTCAATTAGGCTTATTGTGGGTTAATTTGTATTCAATCTTCAAGTCCAAGACAAATTTCAAACCTAAAGAACCGGATTGAAATAGATGAGAATGACGCAAGCCCAATATAGAAGCATTTTTGCCGAATCGAGTCCGACACTAAAAATTCGGCCAAGACAAGACTTAATGGGCTTGAGACACATAATTTGGGCCTAGGTACATGAAGGCCACGAAATTTAGGAGCTTTTGGTGCAAGGAGACAACTTTAGACATTTTGGGAACAATTGTCACATTTGTTGACTTATTAGGCACCTTTGTTGGATTTTTGTGATTTTGTTGTTTTTCCTTTATTGAATTTCTTGGCAAAGATTTTAATTAAGTTTCTATTACTTTTGACTTTCTTGGAAAGTTGTCTAGGTTGTTAAATGACCATTAAGGGCATAGCTTTTAATTAGCCATAAGTTAGCAATTTAGGGTGTTTTGGTCTTTTGCACTATTAGGGTTTTCTTTTATTGTACTACATATTGTAACATTTATTTCTTAATGAAAAAAAATCATCAAATTTCGAAATTCACTTCCATTGAGAGCTTGGCTTTGTCCAAAAATTGCTTAAGGGAGGGATTCCCCTTATTTCATGCAATCGACTTATCTAAGGCGTGGCAACCTTAGTGGCGTCTCCCTGCTAGCAGAACACCTCAAGGAATCATCTTAAGGGTTCTCAAAGACAAGTTCTTTGTGGCCTTGGAAGGGTTTTGTTCCTACAAAATCAAATTCGCGGTTCTTGGGGTTCTGTCCGTTGCGAGGGGTTTGCTTGGCCTAATCCTCCAAGTGAGTTCCGCGTCACTATCTCTTTTGTGCAGCCCGAATATATACACGGCCTCTCCCATACCGTTGCAGACCCTGAAATTTTGGCTCCCACTTCCGAGCCCGCTTTCGAGACTGACCTACCCTCCGTCGGGCCCGCTGAACCCATCACCGTACCTGATTAGCTTGTCATTGGGCCCGACCAACTCATTTCGGAACCCGAGTTACCTATTATTGTCAATGACCCTGAGGCTCCTACTGCTGCGCCTGAACCCGAGGCCCTTGTTGTTGCCACCGAGCCCAAGGCTCATTCTGCTTAGTTTTTTAGTTTCAACTCTATCATACTTTTGTTGGGGTGACCCCGAGGGGGGCCTTCGTAACAAACCGTCTCTAAATTCTTAACTGTATTTGTACTTGCATTTTTCTCTTTTTTCCTTCAATTATTGCATGTCGGACTAGATCCCGGGGGTATTTTTCTTCAATACTTAGTCAAATTTTTACTTTTCCCCGTACGGCCGGACTCCACAATTTGACCAAGCCAAAAAGCTCAATAGGGCTTCGGTGGGACACAACCCGTCCCGATCCAAAATAAACACTTGGCCACAAGGGAATCTTCCCTCCTTGTGCCACTCAATATTTGGCCGTGGGGGAGAAACTCTGACCCCATGCCTAAAAACATCTCATAGGCCTCGGTGGGACGTAACTTGACCCAGAGCCACAATAAACACTTGGCCACAAGGGAATGTTACCTCATTGTACCGCTCAATATTTGGCCGTGGGGGAGAAACTCCGACCCCATGCCTACAAACATCTCATTGGACTTTAAACAAACAGCCTTGGCGAACTGGATGCAGCCCGAGCCTGTATTCTCAACCAGAGCCTTAGCCAAAGTGGGAAGATTTAAACCTATGGCGGTCCTCGGGGAGGTTGGTAATGACGTCCCAGGTCAAGCTATCCACCCGAAAAACAAAGTTAAAATAAAATGAAGAGAAGAACCATGAGAGTGATTTAACACATATCTTGTATAGTCCCAAAAACTAAAAGCGTAGATGCCCAAGGTAGCGTCCTGCCCCATGCCACCCAAAACAAAAATCTTGAACCTTACAGTTTAAAGTCTCGGTGAACCGAGCCATGGGATAACCAAAACTACAGGGGCATTTTCCCTCCGTGTTATCGGCTTACCCAAGGATAGACAATGAGATAACCATAACTGTGGAGGCATTATTCCTCCCCGTTATCGGCCTACCCGAAGATACACAATGGGATAACTAGAACTACGGAGGTATTTCCCTCCCCGTTATCGGCCTATCCGAGGATAGACAATGGGATAACCAGAACTACAGGCATTCTCCCTCCCCGTTATCGGCCTATCTGAGAATAGACAATGGGATAATCTGAACTATAGGGCCATTGTCCTTCCCCATTATCGGCCTACCCGAAGATACATAATAGGATAACCAGAACTACGAGGGCATTTTCCCTCCCTGTTATTGGCCTACTCGAGGATACACAATGGGATAACCAGAACTACATGGGTATTTTCCCTCCTCGCTATCAGCCTACCCGAGGATACACAATGGGATAACCTGAACTACAGAGGTATTTTCCCTCCCCGTTATCGAACTATCCAAGGATACACAATCGGATAACCAGAACTACCGGGGCATTTTCCCTCCTATTATCGGCCTACCCGAGGGTACACAATAGGATAACTAGAACTACGGGGGCATTTTCCCTCCCCGTTATCGGCCTACCCGAAGATACAAACGCCACAGAAGCCCGTCCGCTTAAGCTTCCCAAAGTTGTAAGGTATTGGGTTATGATGCTCTGCCCCATGATTTTGGTAATGACGACAATGATTGGTGTGCCATAGGGGGTCTTCATTCTTCCCTCATGATTTCACCTCTTGGTGTATCCCGGCCAACCGTATCTCATAAAAATGTTAAACACAATTTTTTCAACCCAATAAATAACAAGAAATATGAACAAACTTTTTATGTAAAAAAGGAAAATCTAATTCATTTACAAGATTTTACTGCCCTTCTACAACTTTTTGATGGTAATCTTATGAGAGGCTCTTAAAAATATCTTCCTCAACATCTTTGAACAATTCTTAAAAATGTCATTCTGAAAAGAGCTATTTGGAGGAACTGGAGACTGGCAGGTTGGAAAACGACCACAATTTCTCTATGAGGAACTTGTTTAGCATCAGCATCAAAGGCGGGAAGAAACCCGTCACTCTCGAACTCCTGACATTGCATTTCATTCGCCAGCTTGATGCCAAGTGCTGCACCCACTATATAATAACGCGTCCGGAAACCCACCACACATACATAATAAGAAGGAGGCACTTATTGAAACTGATCGAGTACCTCTTGCATACTGGACCTCCAGCTATTCCACGGTGACTGTTGTTGTTGTGAATCCGAATATTTGGCAGGACGAACAACAACCACAACTTCTTTAGGAGGAGCTTGTTCATTCCTTAGGAGTAGCGAGTAGAATCCACCAACTCCTGACGTTATATTTCATTCGCCAGCTCAGTCCTAATTAGTGACTTTTGGTAACCTTTTTACATTTCATTTGTTGGGGTTGGTGCTCAGATCGCCAATTCCAGGTTGTATTTCTTTATGAATACTTCTGTAAAACGTTATTATTATGAATAATATATGCAGTTTCTATAATATAATGTATCTTTTAATATGGTAAAGACGTAATGACCTTAGAATGACTAGTCATGGTGCTGTTGCAAAAGCGTCGCAACTGACATTGAGTAGTATCATGACGTTGTCATTCTCAGACTGTTCTTGGTCAAGGTTTACACTATTTGGTCAATATAGTAAACCTGTTGAGACCAGTACATGTCGTATACTGGAATATATGATTCCAATGGTTTCTCAATGAACCATAAGTCTTGGAGACTAGTATAGACGTGTAGGTGTTTATAGCGGATAAATACTGAACGACCCACCGAAGATTCTTAATGGATGGTACACCAACATCAATAAGAATATTATCGGGTTGAGTAGCACTTGTGATTCTTTGACTTGAGATACCACTGTGGGCGTATGAGACATCTTCCATACTTAGATGGCAGTCACGTCACCGATCTATTTAGATCAGACCTCCACCTGTTCGTTGGGTGTGGATAGATCCTCAAGGTGTCATGTGTGTATCAAGATAAGATCTGTCAGTTCTGTGTATCAGAGCATAGGTAGTCCAAATGATTAGCAATCAGATAAAAACTATAGGCCCGTGGTACAATTTAGAAGTTAGTTCTAAGTGTTCTTTTTTTGAGATTGCTAATAGAGACGTCGACGGGATAATCCCTATAGAGATTTGACGTTTACATCTATATCTCTGGGATATATCCGGATATCTGTGATGGAGGAATTATAAATTTTCCATGACCTCGACCTGTATGATTCAGCGAGTTTATCAGTGATCGTCATAATTTATGGGTGGATAAATTATGGACACGAAATTGGATTTCGTGACGGATATACCTGAATCTAGAGAGTCTCACAAATGAAATATACTCGTAGAGCACTAGGGCAATATTTATAAATAATATTGATTATTTATAAAGTCGTTTAAAGGTTAAACGCAAAATACATGTGTATGGACCCGATAGTCATTTCCCGATTTTTGTATATTTGTTTTTTAATGATAGATTAATTCAAATACACATTAATTAATTGTCAAATTGAGATATTTGACTATTATATATGTATTTAATATTTAATGTAAATATAATACATATATTTAATATATTTGTATTTAATTAATTAATTAATTAATTGTTAAATGATTAAATTAATTAAAGTATAGATATTTTATAGTTATGATATTTTGTTTAATGACTTAGTTGCCTTTGTGGACTTGCTTTATTACATTAAATGGTTTAATGATTAAAGTAACAAGTTAATAAAGTAAATATTAAATGGAATGAAAATCAAAATATCTAGATATTATACTTAGCACAATTCGGCCAAAGGTATTATTGTGCAAGTATATATTATTTTTTTCATTTAGGGTTTGTTAACCTTTCACACTTTATCAAAAACTCCATTAAAAGGAAAGCAAAGAAGCTTGAGAGAAAGAAAAGAAAAATCAAAGAAAAACTTGGATTTAAGTAAGTATTTCCAACTTGCCATTAGAGAGAAAAATGTTCCTCTTGTTCTTGGCTATATCTTGTGATGTTCTTGAGTTTTTCTATTCTTTATTCATTGTATTTTTGGTGGATGAAAGTTTGATAAAGGGGTTGAGCATGTATAAAGTTGATAGAATGTTACCAATGAGCTAGTAAGCATTATTTTCATGGTTTTAGAACCTTGTTGCCATTCTAGAGTTATTGACCCACTCTTAAATGACCTAGAATTGTTCTATAGTTGTTTCATTGTGGTGAGGCTTGATTGGTGTTGTATAAACTTGATTGAAGTGTTGGATTTAATTGATTTGGTCTAATTTGTCCAATTTGGTGAAATTGAAATATTAGGGTTTGAGACCACTTCCAAATTTGGGGCTTTTCATTTATGTGGTGTATTTGGATGTGTATATGATGCATGTAAAATATTAGGTTGATTGGATTTTGTCTTAATGTGTTTAGAACATTGGAAGTGCAAAATGCACATTAATCCACTTCTATAAGGCTCTCGGCCTTGGTGTGATTTTTGGGGGTTTTTGTTGGTAATTTTATTTTGACATTTCGGACATGTTAAATTCATATTATAAATGATTTAGAATCATTCAAAATTGATTTGAACAATTTCGGACTAAAATGAACAAAATGCAAAGTATATGGGTAATTCAGTAATTACACAAAAAATTGATTTTTTGTGTAATATTTCATAATTTGATAATTAGGTAATTAAATAAATAAGTTTATTTAATTGATCCGAGAAAAAAGTTTTGAAATCGGAAAATTTTGATTTTCCACTATTCCGCTGCGTTACCGGATTTCCGCTATAAAACCCCTTCAAAATGGTATCGGAACTAGTCTGATTCTAGGCCCCCTAATATTATTAGCCCTTTAATTCAATGTTTAATCATGTTTTCTTAACTTTATACATGCATGTTTTATTCTAATTTGATTAGATTTAGGGTGTATGACACTTAGCGGAAAATCTCTAATTAATAAGGTTTAAATGTAATTTTGTATTTGATATATGTTATGTGGTCCGTCTTGTCAATACGGTTTATAAATATTTCTCTGTGACTACATCCGAGACCGTGCCTTTGTTTTGAGGGTATAGCCGATAGATATTTATTTATACCGGATGTATATAAGATACTAGATAAATTCAAGCGAAAGCGGAATCCTGAACGTGCCCTAGCTGTCAGGGTTACACAAGTAACTTGAGTTTATCATTGACGAGTTTAACCTTGGTACGTCTCCTTGTGGGCCTGCCTTAGCAGCGAAAACGAGAAACGACCAGGACCGGAAACCCATGAGTCACTAGTGAGTGACTGACAAATGAGTTGTCTACCTGATGAATATACGTAGGCGAGACCGTGCCTCTGCTGTGAGCTGAAATATATTCACGGGAACCACTTTTCACTATTTATATTTAATTTAATTATTAAATCTTTGTATTCTGTTTGGGGATTATAGTATTGCATGATTTAGTGGGAAGGGCATTTTTAGATTAAAAATCCATGATCTAGTTTATGCTTTTAATATTATATGAAACTGCTTAATTTCTGCTAACCGTTTTTCGTAATCTATATGATAGATTTGCGATGGTGGCACCATCCACTAATCAGTTTGCGCGTATGCTTGATGCGAACAAACTCAAAGGCGCTGATAACTTCACCGATTGGGAATTGGATTTTAGGATTGTCCTCGACTCTGAGAATTTGGGATATGTTCTTGAGGGTCCACTGCCCCTTTTTGTGGCAGATGATGCTACACCGGAAGAACACGAAGTCTTCCAAGCTTGGAATGATGATGATTTAAAATTTAAATCATACATCTTAAGTTCGCTTTCACCGGGGCTCAAGAAACAATACTATGGCATGTCAGATGTGTATAATATGATGACTCGATTAAGAAAATCGTTTGATAACCAAGAACAAGTTGTTGTTCATAAGGTCGCAATGGAATTATTCCATGCGCGGTTGGATGAGGGGCAAGCTGTTAGCCCACATGTTCTTCAGATGATCGATTTGATTGATCAACTGAGGCAACATAATCTCATTCTGAATGACATTCTCGGTAGGAGTGTCATTCTTGGTTCGCTCCCAGCTTGTTATCGCCAGTTTGTGATGTATTTCAACATGAACGGGATTGTCTGCACCTACCTAGAGCTGCATAAGATATTACTCACAGCGGAAGAGGACTTCAAGAAGGGAGTACCGACTCGCCCTTCGAGACCTACTTCTCTATCTGCTTCTTCCCAAACTTGGTCAAAGGGAAAGAAGACGAAAGGGATGAAGAAGAAGGGTTTCGGTCCTCAACCACAAGCAAAGATAGCAAAGCCCAAGAGGGCTTCTGAAGACAAGTGCCATCACTGCAGCAAAGGCGGGCACTGGAAAAGGAACTGCCATGACTACATTGCCCAACTGAGGAGGGAGAGAGCATCTACATCAGGTAAATTTATTTTTCCAGTTATTGATTTATTTTGGCATGTGAAGCCGTTACATCCAGCTGGATTTTAGATTCTGCTTGTCCCATTCACATTTGCAATTCGTTGTAGGTGCTGAAGGAAAGTAGAAGACTGAAGCCTGGAGAGATGCAGTTGCGATTCGGGAGTGGAGACTCTCTGGATGCAGTTGCAGTGGGAGTATGCGAGATCTCATTACCAAATGAGACATTTTTTTATATGACTGTCATTTTGTACCTGGATGTGTAGCTAACATTATATCTCTTTTTGTATTAGATACAAAAGGTTATCTTATTAATATTAATAACTCTTCTTTGTATTTATATGATAAAAGTAATATTCAGATCCTTTGTTGTCCAAACCAGCATGGTCATTATACATTGCAAACTTCAAAAGATATTTTAAATACTGGAGTTAATAAACGTTGTTTACCTGTAATTAATAATACTGAACTTTGGCATATGCGACTAGGTCATATAGGCGTTAAACGCCTTACCCAATTGGTTAGGAATGGTTTGATACCAGATCTCACCATTGAATCCTATCCAACTCGTTAATCGTGTATTCAGGGTAAGATGACCAAAGCCCCATTTTCTGGTGTTGGACACCGCGCCACTAACTTACTGGAACTCATACATTCTGATGTATGTGGTCCACTAAGTCAGACTGCTCACAGTGGTTATTCGTACTTCGTTACCTTTACCGATGATCTGTCACGGTACAGTTATGTCTATTTGATGCGACATAAATCGAAAACCTTTGAAAAGTTTAAAGAGTTCCGAAATGAAGTAGAAAAACAAACTGGTCAATATATTAAATGCCTTCAATCTGATCGAGGCGATGAATATATGAGCAATGAGTTCATGGATTATATGAAGGAGAATGAGATTCTCGCTCAATATACTCCTCCAGGTACTCCACAACACAATGAAGTGTCTGAGAGGAGAAATCGGACTTTATTGGATATGGTCCGATCGATGTTGAGTTTCACAGATATGCCCTATTACTTATGAGGCTACTCTCTTTTAACAGCTGCACATCTTTTGAATAAGATTCCTTCAAAAGCTGTTCCTACGACTCCGTATGAGATATGGTTCGGTAGAAGACAAAATCTTAGTTACATTAAGGTTTGGGGTTGTCCTGCCTATGTCAGGGTGACTCAGCAAGATAAGCTTTCGCCTCGAGGGCAAAAGTTTAGGTTTGTCGGATATCCTTCGAATACGATGGGATATATGTTCTATGATACCGAGCATCGAAATGTGTTCGTAGCTCGCTTCGTAAAATATCTAGAAGTAGATTTTTTTTCAGAAGGTGGTAATCATAGACAGGTTGAACTTGATGAAGTCCAACCTGAAAACAACGAACCAACGGAGGAACCTGAAGTTCAAGTTGATGAAGGATCTTCAACACACACACTCTATAGGTCAGAAAGGGTATCTAGACCTCCTGAACACTTATATTTGATACAAGAAAAGAGTCTAGATGTTCTCTTAGTAGAAGAGACTGATCCTTTCACCTATAGAGAATCAATATTGGACATCGACTTCGAGAAATGGCAAAGTGCCATGAAATCCGAGTTAGACTCAATGCATGAGAATCAAGTTTGGGACTTGGTTCCGCTTCCCGAAGGAATTGTTCCTATCGGTTGTAAATGTGTTTACAAGAGGAAGCGCGGGCCTGACGATAAGGTTGAAACTTACAAGGCCCAACTGGTAGCAAAAGGTTACACGCAGCGACCTGGCGTCGACTACGATGAACTTTTTCACCAGTAGCAATGCTTAAGTCTATTCAGATTTTGCTTTCTATAGCTGCATATCATGACTACGAGATTTGGCAAATGGATGTCAAAACAACTTTTCTAAATGGATTTCTTGATGAAGAAATTTATATGGAACAACCGGAAGGTTTTGCATCCAGTGAAAACTCGGGTATGGTGTGTAAGCTTAAGAAGTCCATTTATGGACTTAAACAAGCTTCACGAAGTTGTAATCTTCGATTCGACGAGATTATTAGATCGTCTGGTTTTCTCAAGAATTCGGAAGAATCTTGTGTGTATCAGAAGGCCAGTGGGAGCATGTTCGTATTTTTAGTCCTACATGTTGATGACATTCTAATCATTAGGAATGATTTAGGTATGTTACAAAGCGTCAAAGCGTACCTCTGTAAGAATATCTCCATGAAGGACCTGGGAGAAGCTTCATATGTTTTAGGGATAAAACTCTATAGAGATTGACAAAGTAAGCTGATTGGGTTATCCCAATCAACGTACATAGATAAGATCTTGGAACGATATAATTTTGGTAATTTTAAGACAGGAAACATACCGTTCAGACATAGGATTCATCTTAAAAGAAGATGAGTCCATAAACAGAAGATGAGAAGGTTAGAATATCTAACCAACCTTATGCTTCATGTTTGGGTAGCATAATGTATGCCATGTTATCTACAAGGCATGGTATCAGTTTTGATGTTAGCGTAACTAGTCGATATCAGTCCAATCCAGGTAATGACTGTGGGACACAGAAACTGGACGACGCATGCTGTTCCAGGCTCACGGCCTAGTTGGGAGTACGGAGTAGCCACAGGGGACTAAACCGGAGAATAATGGAGTCGCCACCCGGTGTGAACCGGGAAAATGAGATTTAAGGCCGCACTCACCCCTCGCAAGGGAAGACCTCAAACCGTTGGGTTCGGAATGGTCCCTTACTTATGTCACTTGTAATGAAAGGATTTATGAATATTTAATCAAGTTTAAGTAACACTTATTTCCAAGAGTATCATGCTTCTAAATTCACATGTACAAGATAAAAATTACACCTAAATTTACATACATTTCACATCTAAGATTGCATGCTTGAAAGTACATCAAAGTAGCAACGAACATACAACTTCATTGGCATATTATATTCACGAAAGACACATGCACACACACTAACCACACAAGCACACGTATGAGCACTTTTCCAAGTGGTACGTGGAATTGTATCCCAAGTACAGACCGCACTACCGTCCATTCGGAATCGGCTACGGAATTTATGTATGGGTTTCCATCCGATATACCACAAGAAATAATACTCAAACACTATCATGACATAGATATATGAATTGTAATACGATACGTTGAACCAAGACGAAGGTAAATGATGTAACCAATGTGATAAACATGCTTTTCACTATGATGCGTACAAAGATAAGAATGACTATATGGGATTTCATAATACATGCATGAATGGTGTAGTTGGCTTTATGTGAGAGTTGTGCGTGTGTGCGTGAGTGCAAGGGGATGTCGCATGAAGGGTTCAGTTTAGGGTTTAATGCGTGCAGGTCAGTGGGCATGTTTAAGGCAATTGGCGTGAATTGGCTTACGTGAGGCCATGAGGTGCTATGTGGCGAGAGGCTTGTGGCGTGCTGTGAGGCGTGGGCTGGTGTGATGTGTTCTTTGTGCGAAAGAGTGAGGGCTGCTCATATGGGGAATTATGGCCGTGTTTAGGTACGTGGGGGCGAGCTATGTGTTGGGGTTTGTGGGTTGTGTTCAGTGGGCGTGAAGGCACTGAGTTGAGGAGGGGGAGTTATCGTGAGCATGAGGGGGGCAGTTACGTGCATGGTGAATGGGTTTATAATATGGTGAGTTGCCGAGGGTTCATGGAGTGTAAAGGGCAGGGGATATGGGTACACCAATGACAATAGGTCGAGCCAAGACATGGATAAACGATGCAATCAATGGATGAAAGACACGAAAAATATCGTGGTAAAGGTAGCCTTTTAGGCTTTTCTTCTCAAATGGAGAACCTTTTAATCCAACACAATAAGCCCATGCGCCTTTCGTTACAATGCATACAAAGATAAAAATAACCATATGAAATTTCGTATACCCGATTGAACACATCTTACATTCAACCGAGCATATATCAACCGGCGCGGCAAAGTATCATGGTAAAGGATTTTAACCCCTCCAAATAGGGGACCTTTAATCTGACTTACTAAGCCCATGCGCTCGATCATATCATGCATACAAAAATAAAGACAATCATATCAAATTTAGTATGTCCGATTGAACATATCTTATATCCAACCGAACACACATCAACCGGCGCGGCAAATCATTGTGGTAAAGGATTTTAACCCCTCCAAATGGGGGACCTTTAATCCGACTTACTAAGCCCATTGCGCTCGATTGTATCATGCATACAAATAATGTGCGGAATTCAAATGACGAAAAATAAATAAATCAAAGCAATATAAAGCAAAAGAAAGTGTCGTTTACTGAAGCGGTACGTGGAGTTGTATCCCGAGTACAAATCATACTACCGTCCATTCAGAATCGGCTATGAAATTTATGTCTGGGTTTCCATCCGATATACCACGAGAGTTGACACATCTCTCATTTTATTCCAAAGCCACAACATACAATATCTAATAATCCATGCATATTTATCTACTCAAGGGCCACAACATACAATATCTCATAATCCATGCATATTTATCTACTCAAGGGCCACAACATGCATTTCATCATAACAATCATGCAAGCAATACTCAATAAATAATACAAATAAAACAGAAAACGAATGTGGAAAATACCCTCAGGTCTAACCTTTTATGTCGACTTTCGAACTCACGTTTCACGGCCGTCGGAAGGGCTATCACACCGCAAATTTTCTGGTTCACTGGTTTGCGTTTTACCTCGCTGTTTCGCTGCTCAAGCTACTGTTTTGACTCCGTTTTGCTGCTGTTTCCTCACGGTTTCACTGTCGTATTATTGGTCACTGTTTCAGGTGTATAGGGGACTGTTTTGGGTGTTTTTTTGTGGGGTTTAAGCGCAGTTTTTATGTGATTATTTAAGGGTTATAAGTGCAGTTTTTATGTTACTGGTTTAGGGATTTTTGGGACTGTTTTGAGGGCTAATAGGAGTGCAGTTTTTCGGTACTGCATGGAGGTTTACGGGGCTGTTGTTTCGGTGATATAGGGAGGCTTATGGGGCTGTGTTTTTGACGTGCGAAGGGCTGCTGTATTGGTGTATTTTTCGGTGATGTGAGGGAGGCTTATGGGGCTGTGTTTTTCGGTCAAGTAAGGGAAGGAGATGAAGAGAAATTTGTTATATTTTTGGTGTAATATGCGTGAATGGAGAGCTTGGAGAGGGGGTTGGAAATTATTTGCTTCTTTTTTTCTTGTGATGGGCATAAATTAGGAGGGGGGAATGCCTTGGAGAGATGTGGTTTATATAGAGAAAGGCTAGGGCTTCACCTTGTCTCACAAGGAATAGGATTTGGCATTAAAGGGAGGATTTGATTTGGTATCTAACAAGGAAAAGATTAGATTGAGGGGGGACAAATTTGGTTCAAATTAGGAATACAAAATATTTGATTGGTTAGGATTAGGCATGTCATCTTTTTTAATTTAGTATGTAATATATTTGATTTGTTATGATTGATTTTAATTAGGCATATCATCTTTTTTAATTTAGTATGTAATATATTTGATTTGTCCAAATTAGGTATGATTATATATTATGTTTTATTTAATTGGTAAATGGCTTAAAATATTTTATTTAATTCAAATACATTATCTAATTAATATTTAATCTAATATTTTATTTAATTTGGGTGATTGGAAATCATGTGGGCTTTTGGTTGGGCGTGTGGGCTTTGGTTGGTGGGTTTGGTTTGTGTGGACAAGGTGTGTGGGCTTGCAGGGGTTTTGGGTCAAGGCAAAGGGGATTGCGGGGATTTTGGGCCAAGGTTAGGTGATTTGTGAGTATTTTGGGCCAGGAACAATTTTTAAAACAGAAAACCAACAAGTAACCCGAAGCTAAACCAATGAACTTAATTCGAATATGAGTCAATTCTTGACTCCTCCCTTCCGACGTCCGTTTCCCGCGGTTCCCGCGACTTTAATGGTAGTGCCTCCAACTGAGACTCATCATTGGGTTTCACATGCAAAAATGCAATGCCTACAATGACCATTGGATGGCCATTAAACATATCCTGGAGTATCTTAAAGGTACTAAGGATAAGTTAATAATTTATGGAGGAAACGAACTGCAAGTTACAGGTATACGGATTCTGATTTCCAATCGGATCCCGATGATAGAAAGTCTACATCTGGATTCGTATTTACCCTTAACGGAGGTGCAGTTTGTTGGAAGAGTTCCAAACATGGATCAACAGCAGATTCCACCACTGAGGCGGAATATATTGCAGCTTCTGAAGCTGCAAAAGAGGCTGTGTGGATAAAGAATTTTATCACAGAATTGGGAGTTGTCCCAAGTATCGAGAATGCGATTCCGTTATACTGTGATAATACTGGAGCCATTGCGTAAGCAAAGGAACCCAGGGCGCATCAGAAGTCGAAGCATGTGGAATGCAAATACCACATCATTCGAGAGATTATGTCGCGATGGAATATTGTTGTGTGCAAGGTACCGAGTGAAGATAATGTAGTAGACCCGCTGACGAAGGCCATACCTCCGAAGTTGTTTGATAAACACGTGGATTCGATGGGTATTAGATACAATCGTTATTGGCACTAGAGCAAGTGAGAGTTTTTGTTGGGGTTGGTGCTCAGAGCGCCAATTCCCGGTTGTATTTCTTTATGAATACTTCTGTAAAACGTTATTATTATGAATAATATATGCAGTTTCTATAATATAATGTATATTTTAATATGGTAAAGACATAATGACCTTAGAATGACTAGTCATGGTGCTGTTGCAAAAGCGACGCAACTGACATTGAGTAGTATCATGATGTTGTCATTCTCAGACTGTTCCTGGTCAAGGTTTACACTATTTGGTCATTATAGTAAACCTGTTGAGACCGGTACATGTCGTATACTGGAATATATGATTCAAATGGTTTCTTAATGAACCATAAGTCTTGGAGACTAGTATAGACGTGTAGGTGTTTATAGCGGATAAACATTGAACGACTCACCGAAGATTCTTAATGGATGGTACACCAACGTCAATAAGAATCTTATCGGGTTGAGTAGCAGTTGTGATTCTTTGACTTGAGATACCACTGTGGGCGCATGAGACATCTTCCACACTTTGATGGCAGTCATGTCACCGATCTATTTAGATCAGACCTCCGCCTGTTCGTTGGGTGTGGATAGATCCTCAGGGTGTCCTGTGTGTATCGAGATAGGATCCGTCAGTTCTGTGTATAAGAGCATAGGTAGTCCATATGATTAGCAATCAGATAAAAACCATGGGCCCGTGGTATAATTTAGAAGTTAGTTCTAAATGTTCTTTTTTTGAGATTGCTAATTGAGACGTCGACGGGATAATCCCTATAGAGATTTGACGTTTACATCTATATCTCTGGGATATATTCGGATACCTGTGACGGAGGAATTATACATTTTCCATGACCTAGACCTGTATGATTCAGCGAGTTTATCCGTATTCGTCATAATTTATGGGTGGATAAATTATGGACACGAAATTGGATTTCGTGACGGATATGCCTGAATCTAGATAGTCTCACTAATGAAATATACTCGTATAGCACTAGGGCAACATTTATAAATAATATTGATTATTTATAAAGTCGTTTAAAGGTTAAACGCAAAATACATGTGTATGGACCCGATAGTCATTTCCGATTTTGTGTATTTGTTTTTTAATGATAGATTAATTCAAATACACATTAATTAATTGTCAAATTGAGATATTTGACTAATATCATATTTATAAATGTATTTAATATTAAATGTAAATATAATACATATATTTAATATATATTTAATTAATTAATTATTTAATTGTTAAATGATTAAATTAATTAAAGTATAGATATTTTATAGTTATGATATTTTGTTTAATGACTTAGTTTCCTTTGTTGACATTCTTTAATACATTAAATGGTTTAATGATTAAAGTAACAAGTTAATAAAGAAAATATTAAATGAAATGAAAATCAAAATATCTAGATATTATACTTAGCACAATTCGGCTAAGGGTATTATTGTGCAAGTATATATTTTTTTGTTTCATTTAGGGTTTGTTAACCTTTCACAATTTATCAAAAACTTCATTAAAAGGAAAGCAAAGAAGCTTGAGAGAAAGAAAAGAAAAAAATCAAAGAAAATCTTGGATTTAAGTAAGTATTTCCAACTTGCCATTAGAGAGAAAAATGTTCCTCTTGTTCTTGGCTATATCTTGTGATGTTCTTGAGTTTTTCTATTCTTTATTCATTGTATTTTTGTGGATGAAAGTTTGATAAAGGGGTTGAGCATGTATAAAGTTGATAGAATGTTACTAATGAGATAGTAAGCATTCTTTTCATGGTTTTAGAACCTTGTTGTCATTCTAGAGTTATTGACCCACTCTTAAAATGACCTAGAAGTGTTCTATAGTTGTTTCATTGTGGTGAGGCTTGATTGGTGTTGTACAAACTTGATTGAAGTGTTTGATTTAATTGATTTGTTTTAATTTGTCCAATTTGGTGAAATTGAAAAATTAGGGTTTGAGACCACTTCCAAATTTGGGGATTTTCATTTATTTGATGTATTTAGATGTGTATATGATGCATGTAAAATATTGGGTTGATTGGATTTTGTCTTAATGTGTTTTGAACATTGGAAGTGCAAAATGCACATTAATCCACTTCTATAAGGCTCTCGGCCTTGGTGTGATTTTTGTGGTTTTTGTTGCTAATTGTATTTTTACATTTGGGACATTTTAAATTCATATTATAAATTATTTAGAATCATTCAAAATTGTTTTGAACAATTTCAGACTAAAATGGACAAAATGCAAAGTATCGGGGTAATTCGGTAATTACACAAAAATTGATTTCTTGTGTAATATTTCATAATTGATAATTGGGTAATTAAATAAATAAGTTTATTTAATTGATCCGAGAAAAAGTTTTGAAATCGGAAAATTTTGATTTTCCACTATTCCTCTGTGTTACCAGATTTCCTCTATAAAACCCCTTCATCATTCACCAGCCCATTAACGAGCTATTGAAAGTATTTCCTCAGCATCCATGCGTTCCAGGGCTTCTTGAGTCGAGTACCATCAAGCTGTTCCAAAAGATAGGCACCCGACCTGACAATCTCGACCCCTTTATACGTCCATTCCCACTTGGCTCCCAACGAACCTTCATCGGGCCTCCTAGTATTCAAAGTAACCCGCCTTAGGACCTAATCTCCGGAATGGAAAGATCGCACTCAAACCTTCTTGTTGTAAAACCGGGCCATCTTTTGCTGATACACGACCATTTTGATCCCCGACATTTTCCTTCGTACGATCTCTTCCATCTTCTTCATCCACTCCGTCTCTGAAGCCTCTGAAGATCTGTTGTTCCTGTCTTTTACCATCGTCTCAGTGTGTTTGCTGCTTTTAATATTGATTCCCCATAGACGGTGCCAACTGTTGACAACTGATTTTCGTTCCAGGGGCAAATCGATAAACTTACTCCTTGAACAATCCATCATCAACTGTGAATTTGTTTGGTTTGTTGGGAACCAAATACAAACTTGACAAAATATCGAATACACATAAACAACAGAGAATTTAACGTGGTTTGGCGGAATTGATCCAACCTACGTCCACGGGCGCAAAGGAAATTTTTTTTATAATGTAGTCGGGTATGACCGACCTGCCTATCACTCGAGCTCGGCTGACCGACCTCTTACAAGCTCACTCTTACCCTTAAACTTTTCTACTCTCTATTATAAATTATGCCTAAATGAATTTTGCCCACCCCTACAATGAAATCCCTAGTCCTTTATATACTAGGGCAAATTACACTATTACACCATCTCCGTGATGCCAGCCACATGACTCTGCCATTAATACCAAGGCTCTATGCCATCTCTGCTCTGCAAACAGCAGCCCTACCACCTGACACGGATACTCCTTGCCAAATATGTCTCTTTAAATCATGCTACTTTTGGCCACTGTCACACGTTATCTTGTGTCAAAAAATCAACTGGCAACCTGCTCCAGTCACATCAGACTTTTTAGAGAATGTGAATTTCCACACCAGATTCCAGTCGCCCGATCCGGATCACATCACTGATACTACGATCTGCTATGCCAGGTTGGAAATCCAGGAGGAACAGTCGTCCTGGCCTATCGAGCCGTCGGGTCGGGTCGGTCTCGAGGAATCAAATATCTTAGCTGTCCTAACATCTTTACACTTCGGGTCGTATGACCCCATCGCTAGGCGGAATGCCCCCTTCTTCCTGAGCTCGACCATCTAAACTTCCGAAGCGGAAATCCTCTTTATACCCTTCTTGCTTTGATATGGATATTTTGTCTAAAAATCACCATCAACACAAACATTATACATAATATGAATGTCTACCATTTTTTTGACAAGATCCTCAGGTCCCGTAATGGCATCACCCAAATCTAAGTTTGATCATTTTGAGCACGGTCTACCAATTGTGGGAAATATGACTAATCAACCTGAAGTGGTAAGCATGTATATACGACCCTTTAAGAAGTCATCAGTGCTCTATAGTCCATATATGTATGAGCCTAAGAAAGCTAGAATATGGGAACATACTTCATATCTATTGAGACATGTCAACACAACTAACTTATTTATGAATTTCGAGTGTTAGTGTATGTGGGAACTGGATGTGAACGCGAACACACATTTTATGATTCGTTGATGGGTTCTCGAGGGGGAAAGTTGGCTCACTGATGATGTGAGTTAACCATCTATATTTGCAAGCCAAATTTTAATACATTTCCATTTATAATTTAACTTTAATTCTATTTATTTATTTGGGATTACAGCAAATCAATGTGTATTTATAGTTGATTAGCATTTACTAGGATAAATATCCTCAAATCCTACAATAACGAGCTATGATTATGGGTATATGGTTTTACGTAAGTATCATATTAATTTTTGTAATTTTTCTTAGTTTAGTTGTGATGATTGTTATAGTGTTTTTTTTTTATTTGTACCTGTTTATTTTCAGCATTTTAAAGAATGTGGAGATGAAGTTGACAAGTTACAATTTAACGACAACTTCAACTCTCACTTTCAATATAGTCCAGTATCATCAAGGTCTTGGACGACGGTCAACTCGATAAATACATTGTTATATTTATTTTTAACAATGCTACAACTACAAACATGTGTATTCATTCGCTTTCTTTATATTATGTTAGTATTTTTTCCAGTTTACGATTCATGCATTGGAAGCTATTCCAACAGAAAAAATTATTCGGAGCTCCAACCATTAAAGAAGATTCTCTCAATTTAATTAACCCAATTAAAATAGATTCTCCCAATTTATTCAGACCTCCAACCATAGATGCATATTACAATAGGCGTCCCATAACAACTGACTAGAAGTAGTAATTGTGATGTATTTGCAGACATCTTTATTTTATAAAGGATATATAATCAGTTTCCTCTATTTGATTTGGGACGTGGGGAATACTTTTGGAAAAAAATTTACTTAGATTTGTTTGGCGCAATAAAATGTATTGATGGTGTTTTTAAGCACTATGATATTTAAGGAGTACGACAAGGGTAAAAAGGTAATTCCCTTCCCAGTCGAGATCATTAAATACCGACCCGACCACATGAGTTAGGGGCCGAGCACTTAAGATCGGTAACCCGACCACTTAAAGATCGGATGACCGGGCATTATCAGATCGACAACAGCGTTCTCAGTTCAAAAGACCATCGTGACCGACCTCATGAAAACCGGAAGTATGACGGGATATGCTCCAGAAGATAAATTATCCTACTTTCATAGGGGAAAACTGATGAGTCAGTGTCCAAATAGGATAAAAGAAGTGAAGGTAGTTTTAATTAGGAATCCTTATGGGAAAATGAAATAGTTTTGACTAGGAATCCTTATGGGAAAAGGGAATAGTTTTTCAACTAGGAAATTCTTGTAGGAGAAGGAATCTGATTTCTTCACCATTATAAATAGGAGGGTAGAGTGAGTGTAGAGATCATAAAATTCATTACCATCAAACTTGTGAAAAACAAGTTGAAGGCATCATCAAAAAAGTTGAGATCAAGATCATTATTGTGAGACTTGTAAACAAAAGAGAGAGCTCAGAAGCGTGTTTGAGTAATAAAAGTATCATCCTTTTTGTGCCCGTGGACGTAGGTCGGACCAAGATCCACCGAACCACGTTAAATCTCTTTGTTGATTGGTGCATTTATCTGTCTTTTGTTAAGTTTGCTTTTGGTCCCCCATAACCAAACAAATTCACTATTGAAGGAGGATTACCTCGGAGGTGATATTACCGTATTGCCCTGAGACCAAAATCAGCCGTCAACAGTTGGCGCCGTCTGTGGGGACTCAACAAAAAGCAGCTCGCGTAGTAAGACGATGGCAGAAGATGGAAATCACCGATTGTCAGGGAGTTCAACAGCGGATTGGATGGGGAAAATAGAGGAAAATATGAATAAAGATAAGGAGGAAAAACAAATCCTGTTGAAATCCATGATGAACAGATTGGAGACGATGGAAGAAACGAATGATGAGAAACTAGAAGCCGAGACCATTCGATTTTTTAGGTCGACCAAAGTTGATAGCGGAAGTCATCCGGTCAGATGCGTGGAATGCTGAGATGCAGAGAGGACGTATTAAGAAGAGTCTTACTTGTAGTGACCCTTGTAGAGTTGCAAGAAAGACAACGGATCCCAAAAATCTGAGACCGATGTTTATTTCCGGCTCGGGTCTGCTCTTGTACCGCCGAGACCGATGTTTCTTTCCGACTCGGGTCTGCTCTTATACCGCCGAGATCGATGTTTCTTTCCGGCTCGGGTCTGCTCTTGTACCGCCGAGACCGATATTTATTTCCGGCTCGGGTCTGCTCTTGTACCGCTGAGACCGATGTTTCCTTCCGGCTCGGGTATGCTCTTGTACCGCCGAGACCGATGTTTCCTTCCGGCTCGGGTCTGCTCTTGTACCGCCGAGACCGATGTTTCCTTCCGGCTCGGGTCTGCTCTTGTACCGCCGAGACCGATTTTCCTTCCGGCTCGGGTCTGCTCTTGTACTGCCGAGACCGATGTTTCCTTCCGGCTTGGGTCTGCTCTTGTACCGCCGAGACCGATGTTTCTTTCCGACTCGGGTCTGCTCTTATACCGCCGAGATCGATGTTTATTCGGCTCGGGGCTGGATTTCGTTCCGCCGAGGCCGCTTGGTTATTCGGCTCGGGGCTGGATTTCGTTCCGCCGAGGCCGCTTGGTTATTCAGCTCGGGGTTGGATTTCGTTCCGCCGAGGCCGCTTGTTTATTCCGCTCGGGGCTGGATTTCGTTCCTCCGAGACTACTTGTTTATTCGGCTCGGTGCTGGATTTCGTTCCGCCGAGGCCGCTTGGTTATTCGGCTCGGGGCTGGATTTCGTTCCGCCGAGGCCTCTTGGTTATTCAGCTCGGGGCTGGATTTTATTCCGCCGAGGCCTCTTGGTTATTCAGCTCGGGGCTGGATTTTATTCCGTCGAGGCCTTATGGTTTATTCAGCTCGGGGTCGGGTTACGTCCCACCGAGTCGGCTTTTTTTAGACTGGGGATGTAACATTCCCTCAAAGCCGTATTTCAGCTCGGGGTCGGGTTACGTCCCACCGAGTCGATTTCTTTGGACTGGGGATGTAACATTCCCCCATTGCCAAGTCTTTCTTTTAGCTCGGGGTCGGGTTACGTCCCACCAAGTCGGTTTCTTTGGACTGGGGATGTAACATTCCCCCATTGCCAAGTCTTTCTTTCAGCTCGGGGTCGGGTTACATCCCACCGAGTCAGCTTCTTTGGACTGGGGATGTAACATTCCCCCAGAGCCAAGTCTTTCTTTCAGCTTGGGGTCGGATTACGTCCCACCGAGTCAACTTCTTTGGACTGGGGATGTAACATTCCCCCAGAGCCAAGTCTTTCTTTTAGCTCGGGGTCGGGTTACGTCCCACCGAGTCGGCTTCTTTAGACTGGGGATGTAACATTCCCCCAGAGCCAACTCTTTCTTTTAGCTCGGGGTCGGGTTATGTCCCACCGAGTCGGCTTCTTTGGACTGGGGATGTAACATTCCCCCAGAGCCAACTTTTTCTTTCAGCTCGGGGTCGGGTTACGTCTCACCGAGTCGGTTTCTTTGGACTGTGGATGTAGCATTCCCCCAGAGCCAAGTCTTTCTTTCAGCTTGGGGTCGGGTTAAGTCCCACCGAGTCGGCCTCTATTGGTCTGGGGAGGTGACATACCCCAGAGCCAAATGTTCTTCTCAGCTCGGGGTCGGGTTACATCCCACCGAGTCGATCGTCATCATCATAAGGGCAAAGCATTTGTTCCACAGGTAGATATCGAGATCCTCGTTGACTAAGCACATGAAGGTGGCATGAAGGACCAGATTTTCAGCCAAGATGTTTTTCTTTGCGGTTCCTGGAGTGACCACCGACGGATTCATCGGCACACTATCTTTTTTTTTTATAGTTCCCGGCATCAACTCGCAAACTCGTTGTTACCGAGAACTAGGGGATAGATGTTGATGGTGTTTTTAAGCACTATGATATTTAAGGAGTACGACAAGGGTTAAAAAGGTAATTCCCTTCTCAGTCGAGATCATTAAATACCGACCCGACCACATGAGTTAGGGGCCGAGCACTTAAGATCGGTAACCCGACCATTTAAAGATCGGATGACCGGGCATTATCAGATCGACAGCAGCGTTCTCAGTTTAAAAGACCATCGTGACCGACCTCATGAAAACCGGAAGTATGACGGGATATGCTCCAGAAGATAAATTATCCTACTTTCATAGGGGAAAACTGATGAGTCAGTGTCCAAATAGGATAAAAGAAGTGAAGGTAGTTTTAATTAGGAATCCTTATGGGAAAATGAAATAGTTTTGACTAGGAATCCTTATGGGAAAAGGGAATAGTTTCAACTAGGAAATTCTTGTAGGAGAAGGAATCTGATTTCTTCACCATTATAAATAGGAGGGTAGAGTGAGTGTAGAGATCATAAAATTCATTACCATCAAACTTGTGAAAAACAAGTTGAAGGCATCATCAAAAAAGTTGAGATCAAGATCATTATTGTGAGACTTGTAAACAAAAGAGAGAGCTCAGAAGCGTGTTTGAGTAATAAAAGTATCATCCTTTTTGTGCCCGTGGACGTAGGTCGGACCAAGATCCACCGAACCACGTTAAATCTCTTTGTTGATTGGTGCATTTATCTGTCTTTTGTTAAGTTTGCTTTTGGTCCCCCATAACCAAACAAATTCACTATTGAAGGAGGATTACCTCGGAGGTGATATTACCGTATTGCCCTGAGACCAAAATCAGCCGTCAACATAATGTAATATCTACAACTTTTGATTATTTATAAAAATTAAATTTGAAAGAAAGAATTTGTCAAAAATGTGCAAAATCACTGAAAATTTTTGTTAAAATTTTTTGTCAAAAATGAACATTAGATTATGACCAAATCATGTTCATATTTAACAGAAATATCAATCATTCAATCAGAAATTCCAACAACACTATCACATGCAATGAATTCTGGAGCGGATGTGTCGGACGGAAAAACCAGAGGCATGCCATATGCACATAAGGGGATCATCTGTAGTTGAGACATTATAGTAATGTTGCCTTGGAGTGACAGCCCGAAAACGTTCAAATTCTATAAATTCATCATCAAATTATCCCATATCGTCACCAATCTTATTAACCGAAGATTAATCATTTTGTGTTTCAAAACTTAAACTTGCGATGTCTTTACAGTAATTAAAGGGATCATTTTTAAAGTAAAAGATAGGAACAATCATTTACTTAGAAAAAACTACTACTTTTTTATAGTGTCATAGTATGGATAGAATACTTAGTGAGACTAAGGTTGGGCTACCCCCATTTTTTTAGGCATTAAGCGTGAGCAGGGGCACTGTTTTTGACCGATAGCATTGGATTTGGTTGAGTTATTTTCTCAACGGCGATGGAACTGGCTGAATATTCATGGAATAAAGACACATGTTGTTAAGTTTCTTGGAAAGAGTTGTTTGATAAAGTCCCATATGCATATGTTATTTCATAGGCGAAAAGTTGGCTTACCAGCATCATAAGATGTTCATTCGATATTTTAGGAGTCGTCGTTATAAAAATATCGTATATCGATGAGTTGTCCTTAGACCAACGTTCAAATATACAACAATCCTACATATTTATAGTCGACTATTTCAACAGGTTCAGATTGACCAACGTTATTAAAATTCATCGGTAAGTCTATCTTGACTGAGATGTCGAAATCATCCGGACTCTTTAAAGCAACTCATAAACCCGTGTAATAAAATCTTCGTATGTAGCATCTTTTTTAAGAAGAATAACTTTATTTTCTGATTAACATATTTTGTTCAAAGACTATCAATCTTTCTCTCCTATGAACCATCAAACACCATCTTAATCAAAATCATAGAGTCGTCCATTATGCCTATAAACACAACAAATTATTTAGCATATATTACATAAATTTTATGACGTGTGCAATAGTTTTATGACGAATACGTTGCAACGAATTGAACAGTGGAATATGTATACAATGACATTTGTCCCACAGAATTGAATAGTGGAAGGTAATGATGTAGACTTAAATTATTTGGAGGGATTTCTGCTTTAATTTATTTTAAACTTTAGAGTAAAGCATTTTCAATGAAAGAATGTTGTTAGCGACACAATCGCATAATGGATTTTGATGACGTCAACACTTGGCGTCCTCGACGCACATTAGCGAGACATGACAAAACGATGTCGAAGAATGTTGGTGGTGAAGAGCTTGAATGTGAAGACTAGCGGCAAAGGAAGACAATCTTGCTTAGTCTTAGCTTAGAGTTTAAATTGTAATGTGAATTATTTATTTAAGTACCTAAAGCTCATATGACACATGCACATTCACTTAGATGCATTAGGTTCATGTACAAAATGCCTTAAAACCTTCATATCTGTATTTTGATACAGAGACCAGCATACCAGTCCTTTACCGGTCCCATACCGGTGAGATGCTTTGTTTTACACACTCACTTGAACCGGCACAGACCAAATCGGTCACCATACCGGTGAACCTGAAGAATGCATAGCTATTGGAACTGGCACATACCAAACCGGTCATATACCGATGAGCCTAACAACTAGTTCCTTACTGGAACCGGCATGACCTAGACAGGTTATCATACCGATGACCATAACGATTAACCCTACATGTTGCACAGCTACTGGAACCGGCACTGACCAAACTGGTTCTAGTACCGGTGATCATATTGATCCTTAACGGACATATTCAAATGGTAATATAGCCGTTGAGAGTCGTTACTATGCCAGACTAGCATACCGGTGTCTGGAGACCGTCATACCGGTCTCAGACAGGACATTTGGGGCTGCTTTACAATTTTCTATAAATTGAGCCCCAATTCATTTTTGCAATAATACACAACCTTCATATACATTCTAAGAGAGCAAAAACAAGAGTGTTTTATAAACCTTCTTAATCATACACACTCATACATCAAGCTCACACACTATACCTTCTAATCTTTAGTAGTGAGCTTAGAACACTTGGGTAAGCAACTCACACTTGGAATCTTCATCATCTTTGTGAGTGTCCAAGTATGTTTACAAACTTCTTACTCAAAACACTTGTGGTTTTTGAAATCCCATCGTTTGGGTAATTGTAAATGTTAGTGAGTGAGCCTACGTAGAAAACTCAAAGTGTAAGGGTTTGGAGTGAACCTTGTGTAAAACTCTTGGTTGCGGGTGAGTCACGGAAAAATTCGGTTGATAGTGAAAAGCTTCAAGCGCGGCTTGAGGGAGTGGACGTATGCATTGTTGGCCGAACCACTATAACTCACGATGTTATTTTCTCTATCCCTTAAATCTTTAATTACCGCAAGTTTAATTTTACATTTACTTATATATTAGAAACTTTCATATAGGTAATATTTATTGTATGAGAAAATATACCCTAAGGCTTAATCGGTGAAAATAGTTAAAATCGACAAAGATTTTTATTTCTGTATTATTAGACAATAACCCAATTCACCATCTCTTGGGAATATAGAGTTTGGTTGTTGTATTGCTTGTAGGTAATTTCAATTGGTATTAGAGCGAGGTTTTCTCAACAAAGACTTAATCATCCGAGATTGCGATCATTGCTTCTACAAGCAACTCCTCAAATCTTGCCAATGGATTCTCTATTACAAGACCTCATTTCTTCAATGGAACCGACTATAATTATTGGAAGATGAGGTTTCTTAACTACATTTTAGCCGTAGATACACAATCCTTCAAGGTGATCACATGGGGTGTAAAAATACTGATGAAGATGGATAGTAATGGTGTGGAGTTTCCTAAGCCTCATATTGAGTGGACCGATGAGGAACTTTCATAAAGCTCCATAAATTCTTAGGCACTCAACCATCTCATATGTGCCATTGATCGTAGTCAAATTAACATGCTTCCGGAATTTGGAAGTGCACATGATTTATGGAAGTCTCTAGAAATGATCAACGAGGGCACAAGCCAAATGAAGGAATCAAAGATCAACTGGTTCATGTGCGAATTGGATAGTTTCAAAATGGAATCCGGGGAAGAGATTGATCACATGATTTCGAGGTTTACAATCATTAAAAACCATCTAGGTGCTTTGGGAAAAATCATTTGGCCAACCGATCAAGTGAAGAAAATCCTTAGGTCACTCCAGAAAGAATATAGAAGCTACACCTCCTCCATCAAAGAAGCAAACGACATGAACACTTTGAAGCTAGATGATTTGGTCAGAAAATTGCTCGAATATGAATTGGAGATCAAAATGGATCAAAATGAGGAAGATGAGAAAAAAAACAAGGAAGAATCTTGCATTGAAAGCAAGAAAAATAGATGATACTAGCTCAAGTGAATGAGATAGTGATGATGAGTCGGTACAAATAACCAATAGGGTCAAGAAGCTCCTTAAATCCTTAAAACTTAAAGGAAAGTCAAAATTGGATGAGAACAAAGAAGAAAAATGGCCATAGAAGCACAAAAAATTAGTTTGCTATGAATGTAATAAACCGAGTCATATAGCTACCGATTGCCCAATGAGAAAATTCAAAGGAAAATCCAAGAAAAAGGCATTGAAAGCTACTTCAACTTGGAGCCGATGAGGAAGAGATCAAAGAAAGAAAAAATCTAGCATTCATGGCTATCGAGGATGAAGACTTCTTCTTTGAAGGGAAGAAGAAAATGTACACAACTCTCAAGAATATAATGATTTACTTGATGCTTTTAATAGATTAAATGAGATGTGTGAAATGTTTACAAAGAAGTAAAAATTGATTAAAAATGAGCATTCATCACTTAAAAATGAACATGCATCTTGTATAGATAAAATTCATGTTTTAGACAATGACATTTGTTTAAAGGCCAAACATGAAAAAGCAATAGCATGTTTAAATGATGAAAATGCATGTTTAAAAGATAAAAAGCTAGAACTTGAAAATAGAATATCTAACATGTCTTCTAGCTCAAAAACATCTAATTGTGAATCTATTTTGAATGAAAATGTTGCTTTAAACAATAAGGTAATAGATTTACAAAATATTGTAGCAAAATTCACATTAGGGAAGAAAAATTTTGATATGTTATTTAAGTCCCAAAAATGTGCTTATAATAGAGAAGGATTATGATATAAGCCTTACATCAAGAGAAAATTTTTAAAGAATTATTTTGTTAAGGCATCCAATTCTCATGCTAATATTGCTATAAATGAAAATATCACATGTCATGCATGTAACAAGAAAGGACACAAAATATTTGAGTGCATGAACAAGAATGTAAATGCATGGATTCCTCAAGGAATCAAAATTAACCCCAATGGACCCAATAAATGTTTGGTACCAAAATGCACTTGATAATTTTGTTGGGGAGCTTTGGGAAGGATCTTAAAGAGAAATACGAATTGATCTCAAAAGCTTAAAGAGATGAGGAATGACAATGGTAATAGGTAAACTCCATATTCACAAAAACATTAGTACCGTTTCCTCCAACTATATTAGTATGCATATTTGATTGGTGTAAATTTTTGAAGCATACAAGTGATTAGGCAAGTAATCAACTTTCTATTGGTATCGATTTTCATTTGATATCATTATATGCCTTAATCATATATTTAACCCCATTAAGAATCAATTGGTGTCACATTGAATTTATTGTGTTAAATGATATATATGTGATTATTTGATTGATTAGCATTGAATATGCCTTTGCCATTTAACATAATTTGAATGAAAATGAAATGCATATATGTTGACATAAATTTTAGATTGATATAATGAAATGCATGGATATTTGATTTTTGATTAATTGGTATCATGAAATGCATGGATATTTACTTTAATTGGTAAAATTTTGATGACCTATACATGATCTTTACATATTATGGCAAAAATGAGAAAATGAGGAGAAATCATTAAAAATGCATTGTTCAATTGGTATTCATTGTTATACATTTTGAGAAATTTATCTATGCATGATTTCTAAATTTTATGGCAAAAGGGGGAAATGTTAAATGTGCATATATATAAATTTTCGTATCATTATTTGATAATACACATACTTATTAATATCTCATAAGAACCTAATTTGTACTTCTCCACATTTTGATAATGTCAAAGGGGGAGAAATCATTATAAATGAGGTTCAAACTTGTATTATCCTCCCTTTGTATTAAGGGGGAGCATATGTGTTTTAATGTGTTTGTCTAAGTTTTGTAGCATTATATTGAAGACACACATTGAGGGGGAGCTAATATTGAGGGGGAGCAAAATGTTAAACATTTGGACTTCAAAGCTCACAAGTTTTAATGAGAGTTTCCATCATCAAAAATGGGGAGATTGTTAGCGACATAATCACATAATGGATTTTGTTGACGTCAACACTTGGCGTCTTCGACGCACATTAGCGAGACACGACAAAAAGATATCGAAGCACGTTGGTGGTGAAGAGCGTGAATGTGAAGACTAGCGACAAATGAAGACAATCTTGCTTAGTCTTAGCTCAGAGTTTAAATTGTAATGTGAATTGTTTATCTTAGTACCTAAGCTCATATGACACATGCACATTCACTTAGATGCATTAGGTTCATGTACAAAATGCCTTAAAACCTTCATATCTGCATTTTTGGTACAGAGACCGGCACACCGGTCCAATACCAGTGAGATGCTCTATTTTGCATACTCTCTGGAACAAATACAGACCAAAACGGTCACCATACCGCTGAACTGGAAGAATGCATAGCTACTGGAACCGGCACATACTAAACTGGTCTCCGTACTAGTCACATATCGGTGAGCCTAACTGCTTGTTCCTTACTGGAACCGGCATTACCTAAACCAGTTATCATATCGGTGACCATACCGGTTAACCCTGCATGTTGCACAGCTACTAGAACCGGCATGGACCAACTCGGTCCTAATACTGCTGACCATACCGATCCTTAACAGATATATTCAAATGGTAATATAGCAGTTGAGAGCCGTTACTATGTCGGACCGGTAAACCGGTGTCTGGAGACCGACATACCAGTTTCAGACAGGACAGTTGGGGCTACTTTGCATTTTGTTATAAATTGAGCCCCAATTAGTTTTTGCAATGTTACACAACCTTCATATACATTCTATGAGAGAAAAAACAAGAGTGTTTTCTAAACTTTCTTAATCATACACACTCATACAACAAGCTCACACACTAGACCTTCTAATCTTTAGTAGTGAGCTTAGAACACTTGGGTAAGCAACTTACACTTAGAATCTTCATCATCTTTGTGAGTGCCCAAGTGTGTTTACAAACTTCGTACTCAAAACACTTTAGGTTTGTAAAATCCCATCGTTTGGGTAATTGTAAAGGTTAGTGAGTTAGCCTACGTAGAAAACTAAAAGTGTAAAGGTTTGGAGTGAACCTTGTGTAAAACTCTTGGTTGCGGGTGGGCCATGGCAAAAACTCAGTTGATAGTGAAAAACTTCAAGCGCGGCTTGAGGGAGTAGACATAGGCATTGTTGGCCGAACCACTATAACTCATGGTGTTATTTTCTCTATCCCATATCTCTTTAATTACCGCAAGTTTAATTTTACATTTACTTATATATTAGAAACTTGCATATAGGTAATATTTATTGTATGAGAAAATACACCCTAAGGCTTAATCGGTGAAAATAACCCAATTCACCCCCTCTTGGGAATTTAGAGTTTGGTTGTTGTATTGCTTGTCGGTAATTTCAAATGCACCAGTTAAGTTCCCAGAAGAGTGGAAGAGTCACAACAGTCCCACTTAAAACCCAAACTTCTTAATCGCCCATTTGACAGAACCAGCTAGACATGCATCAATCAAACAAGTAGTTAAATTTCAAGTCTATTTAAATTAGGTCTCTTATTTATACATCTAATGTATTTTAATTCAACATAATATTTTTAAAATATTCATAATATTTTATCATCCAATCTTATTGGATAAATATATGCTATAATTTTATTAAGTATTAATATTTATGAGGCTTAAAATATTTTATCCAAATCTTATTAAAATATAATTTTAATCTTCATTAAGACTATAAAACTAGAATCATCTAGTGATGTCACCCACAGTGACATCACGATGATGTCATCCAGTGACGTCTCACTGATATCACCATGTGAAACGTTGACGTCACCCTATGACATCATAATGATGTCACTGCTTGACTAGCATCTTCTGCTGCTGGTCTAAGAAGAACACGACGTTGCTCTTCAAAGAACAGTGCCATGTTGCTTCTTATTTTTATTATTATTATTTTTGATTTAACCAAAATTAAATCAAATTTCACAGAATCTCAAATTCCATGTGTCCCATAAATTTAAACATAATCAGTGAAATATGCATAAAATTATATTAAAAGCATGCAAATTAATTTAGGCTCTGATACCACTGTATTAAAATTTTCAATTTTAAACTTAAATTTCCAATCCAAGATCTTTATTAATTTTCATGCTTCATGATATTATTTATATTTGAAACTATAAATAAAGAACTTACCTTAAGCCTTTACTGCTATTTGTGCAATAGAACTCTACAAACAATATAACTAAAAGAAAAATATAGTAGTTGGCCCAGAATACTCTATTATTGCTTGAATATCAAAAGATCGATCCCTCATTTCAAGGTTTCTTGCACTATTTAAAATATCTCATTACAAGAAAAATAATCTCACAACGGTTACATTCCATTTTCATTTCCCACTAACTATTCTAGAATCTTGGAACTTCCCTATTTTATATGACTGTCCAGCTTAAAGAAACGGAAAGTAATTAATTGGTTGTCTGATTCTTTGTTTAGAAAATTCGTGTCTTTAGAAAGCTGACATCTCGGGCTTCATTCTCGCATGATATTTGCTTGCCTTTTCAGATTAGGGTCTGAGGTGGAGACCCTGCCTTAGGATCCTGAATCAAGGTTGTGAACGGAGATCCTATCTTTAGACTCTATGGAGAGTCTAAGACTAGACCTTGATGATAGCTCTGAATCCCGTTTGGAGTTTGTTTTGCCCATCGTCGTGCAAATTTTTTTGCACTCTTTATTACGTACGACCAGCAATATCCGGTGGTAAGGATTTATTACGCTAAGCTTCTGCCACTTGTATGATTTCCACACGCCCCCGTATGCAATTTCTGTTTTATATACTCCCGATCTTGCTCCCTGGCACATCGTAGGAGTGGCCCGCCAAACGATCTTCTGAATAATTCCTCTTTATTCACCACGTATCTGACTACTTTCAATCTGAACTTCTAGGCTTTGCCTCTGCCCTGCGGTTGTGTTCAATTTTAAAAATAGTCTATGACTGAGTCCACCCAGCTATTAGGGTTTCCCTCGATCATCAGCACATTCTCTGGCCCTGATCCCCTAGGCTCTGGTCTGTCAGATCATATTGGAATTGGGCTTGGTGGCTTTGGGTCTGACATTGGACGTTCCGTTGTGCCAGGGTCTGATATTCTTAGTTTTTTGATCTCGAGGTTTACCTTTAATATCTTTATTCCCATCATGGCAGCTAACTCCAGCCTATGTATCAAAGCCTCGTACTTCACTTCATTGTTGGCGGAAGCATCTAAGAGCTTGAGAACTTCTTATATGAGCACTCCCAAGTCTGTCTCGAACATAACTCCTAATCCAGCCCATCTTCTATTTGCAGCTCTGTCGTTGTGCAGAGTCCATTGAACAACGCCCTCGGGTAGAGCAACTGGCCCTTCTCTATGGGATTGAAACTTTAAATCTCGACTAGGAAATATGCTACTGCCTATCATTTCCTTGATTTCTTTAGTGCATAGTGGATGTCATATATCCCTAGCTCAATTTCCCACTTGGAAAGTCTCCATGAGAGATCCAGCTTCGACAATACTTCCATAATCAAACAGTTGGTTATCACAATTATGGTATGGGACTCGAAGTAGTGCCATAACTTCTTCTTTGCCATTATTAGTTCCAATACCATCTTCTCAGTCTTACCGATCGAGTCTCTGCGTCTGACAGCAACTTACTTGTGTAGTACACAGGTTGTTGCCTCTAATTTTCTTCTTTGACCAATATTGCACTCACTATTACTTCTGACATGGCCAAGTACATGTACATATCTTCTTATTCGGCTGACACTACAGGCGTGTGGCCCCACTCATTTATGCTTTGATCTCTTTTAGAGTCTGACTCCGTTCTTCTCCCATGTAAATGTTTTTGATTGCTTGATGCTGTTGAAGAAAAACTTGTATTTGTCAGACATTTTAGACACAAACCAGCTCAGAGCTGCTATCTTTCTTGCCAGACTCTGAACCTCACAGACCGTTTAGGGCTCCTTAATCGCTGAGATGGTCCGCAATTGAGTTGAGCTGGCCTCGATTCCCCACATCCTCACAATATGGCATATAAACAGCCCAATTGATATCCCGAAAGCACATTTCATGGGATTTAGCTTCATTCGGTATCTTCTGAATACAACGAAACTCTCTTTCGTGTTTCGAATATGGTCAGAGGCTGCTTTGCTCTTTATCACCATATCGTCTATGTAAACTTCAACTATTCATCCAATCAGTCCTTGGAACATCTTGTTCAGGCTCTGAGAAATAGCTCCTATGTTTTTTAATTTGATTGGCATCACCTTTTAACATAATAGCCCTATTTCGGTGACGAATGTAGTGTGTGTCATGTCTTTTTCATTCATCCATATATGTTTGTAGCATGAGTACACATCTAAGAAGCTATTCTTTCAAACCTTACGGTGGCATCTACTAGCTGGTCTATCTTTGGCAGTGGGTAGCTATCTTTTGAGCAGGCCTTGTTAAGATTGGTAAAGTCGATGAAGACTTTTTATTTACCATTCTTATTGGCTGCCACAACCATATTTGATTCCCATTCAGGGTATTGACAAGGTTCTATGGCCCTTACATCAAGAAGCATATCCACTTCTTCATTGATGATCATGTTCCTTTCATGATCGAATCGCCTCTGCTTCTACTTGATTGGTGGAAACTTTGGTTAATATTGAGGAAATGGGTTGCCTTTGTGGGCCCTATTATGTCTCTATGCGTCCATGCGGACATATCTTTGTTTCTCTTCGGTTGACAACAAAACTCCTACTAGCACATTCTTTTCTAGTTCTGTTTCATCTAAAACCACCTCTTCTGGATTCTCAATGGTAATTTCTGGCCTATCTGGCTCATCCTCCAGGTGTTTTAGATAGGTTGGTAGGTATTCATGTGATTGATATTTTTCAGTCACTACTGGCTCTATAGCCTCGATGCTCTTTTGTATCTCTCTCTGAAATCATGTGTACTCCTCTCTAGTTGACATTGTAACATCGCCTAGCCTAGTAGGGATAACACTTTATATCGATGATATACATCCCATTCAGGGACTGACATCTCATTATTTAGTGTAGGGTTGATACCACACCTTTCACTATATGGATTCACTTCCGACCCAAAATTAAATTAACCGGGGACGTAGCATTAATGATTAGAAACTCGACCGGTACTACCATTTCTACGACATATATCGGCAGTGTTATTGTCCCTAAGAGCTTCACTCACACATTGTTGAATGCTAACTTTGGTTTCAACGTAGGTGAGTCGAGGTTCTGATTTACCCCAATCCGCTGAAACGCTTCTTAGAAGATGATGTCAGAGCTGCTTCCTCCGTATAATAAAACACGAGACACCATCTATTATGCGTAGTTTGATTATTAGAAGATCTGAATGTTTTGGCTTCAACATGTCCATGTCACTGTCTATGAAGAAGATATGTGCTAAGAAAATAGATGGTCCTGCTTCTAACCTGATATAGTTTACCTGATATTCCAGGGCCCTCATTTGATCTATTTTTTCTATAAGTCGGCGCTCCAATCTGTGCTGTTTCCCATGTCCTTCTTCGGGTAATGTTAATCCTTATATAAAAGACATGTGCCAGTCCCCCAATATCTCATGAGGCGCTGCTTGGTGTTTCCTTCGATCTCTACTGGGTGCTTCTTTGGTTCTGGTGCTGTTGGTAGTTGACTTCTTAGGGTAGAGCTCCGGCTTCCAACTGACTTTTCCCTTTCATATTTTCCAATAACTTTCCATTTTTCATAATCTCTTTAACTGCCGGTATAAGTTCTTACATCTAGCAGTTGTGTGTCATACTTCCCTATGAAACTCGCAGTAAAACCTTTTGTCTTGATAGTCTTCTGGCACTCTTATCAACTGTGGCTCCCTCAGAAGACCTTGGTTTTTTACTTTATAGAAGATTTGTTCTTGTCATAGGGTGAATTCATACAACATCCAGTCATCTTCCCACTTCGGCCACTTGGGTTTAGATTCATATCTTCATCTTCCCTCAGTATCTCCTAAGCATATGTCTCTCTTCCTGTCTCTCTCTTCTTTTTTTGCCTCGAGTCTTGACTCTACTCGTTTCTGCATCTGCTGCTGCGACCATGATCTGCCACCACGATTACAGTGGCTTGAGACATCGTGGTCATGTTTTCCATTACCTCCAGCAAGACCTCGGCTCTGGTCCGTACTTGACCGGCGTAAACACAGACGTATAACGCAAGCGCACGTATCGTTCAAGTAGTATAAAAATATCGATCCCATGAGGACTTAATTCCTACTGTTGTTATTAATTGTTGAATCTATTTATTTACAGATATCTAATTAAATGAAGAAGAGAATGATTGTTTGATTGGTTGAAAGTGGTTTTACAAAATAAATAAATAAATAAAAAGACAAAAGAAAATACTAAGGAAAATAAAAAAAGACACAAAGATCTAGGGTTGTGAATCATTCTAATATCATTTAAAAGATGAAGTGGTTATTTTATGTTTGTGTAATAAATCAGTTTACTAACCTGGAACATTAAATTATGCAAAAGCCTCTGTCGATGATCAGACGCAAATACCCAGTTTAACCCAATTGAACCATATGTCTATGTCAACCAAATTATCTGGATTCATTAAGTTTAAGTTCCAATTATGGCTACCCCCGCCCGACAGGTATATTCCTATCCTGTAAGGAAATCTATTAAAGGGTTATCTATCCTCAAGGAAGATCGTGGGCTATTGAGTCTAAGGCTGAAACCTAAAATCCCTATGTCTAGTTCATTTTAGATTTACCATATCAATCTTATTGGTGATCAGACAACAAGAAGCATTAAGCTTAAGACTTAATAAGTAAACCTTTAAATTACCCAAACTATAAAATAACCCCTTATAAACCGGTGATATTAGAATTCATCACAACCCCAGATAACTAACACATAACTAGGGCTAGTAACAACTTAAAAGTAAAAGACATAAAGTAAAAATACTGAAAAGTAAAAGACATAAAGTAAAACTGAAAAGTAAAATAAAATAAAATGCTAAAGTAAAAGGAATTACTTTTACTACTACTAATTTAGATATCTCCCATAAAATAATATATAAACTTGTGATAATAATACCAACCGACCATATAGGCGGTATCCTAATTAAGTCAAATTAAGTCCAACCAGCCATAAAGGCGGAACCAAAATTAAATTGCCAACCGACCAATCTGGCGGTATCCTTTATTAGTCAGGTTTAAACCAGATTAAAATGAATTACCAACCGACCAATCTGGCGGTATCCTTTTTAAGTCAATATTTTAAATAGTGAATATATTATTTTTAAGGGAGATTAATCTAAATAGTAACAGTAAAAGAATTACCTTTCACCCTAGCTGGAGAAGTTACCTCCTCATGGTAAATAGTAAAAACTGTAAAAAGTAAAAAGTAAAAATTAAATTACTATTATTACAAAACGTAATTAAAATTATTTACAAAACTAATTATGAAACTCTCTCTTTAGAAGGAATTGAAGAGAGAGGAAGGTGCACTGAATTATGAAATTTCGCGCTGAATTTATAGAAAAATTTGGTTCCAGCGTCGCGACGCCAGGTCCTCAGCGTCACGACGCCGGATTTGTCGACGTGGCACGCTCTGGTTCGCTGGTTTGAAGATTCTGGATAAGATGATAAGGTGACACGTGGTAGAGTGGTTGGGCTTCAATTATTGTGACACGTGGCGGCTTCTGATTGGTCGCTGAGATTCTTATCCGCCACGTGTCAGATAAGGATAGGATACTCAATTATTGATGCTGACGTGGCGACGACGTGGCGACACTTGGGAAAGAGACTGTCGGCACCATAGAATTGCGACACGTGTCGCTTCCTGATTGGCTGATGCTGACGTGGCAAGTTGACTTGGTTGACCTTGTGACGTGGCGGATGACGTGGCGTGACACATGGCGAAGTTGACTTTTTAACCGATGACATGGCTGATGATGAGGCGACACGTGTCAACTCTGAGTGTCGGCAGCATATGATGATGACACGTGGCACGGTGCATTTTAGCAAAGTCAAACTTTTCTCAGATTCTGATTTGTGGACCCGGCGCACGTTAGCACTGTTCGGCGCATTTTAGACGTCGCGACGCGCAAAAGACCAAAATATCCCTGTTGACGCATTTTTGTCCGTTTTTGCCCCAAATTACCTCCAATGCTTTCCAAACTTTATTTTATCTACAAAATAACACAAAACATATCAAAACGTTCACAAAAATCAAGAAACTATACAAAATATTAGGTTAAATGAGTGGGAAATAGTGATATAAATACCACTCATCACACCCCCAAACCTAACATTTTGCTAGTCCTCGAGCAAAACATAAAATAACATAAATAATAATTAACTAAGCCACTTTCGTAGGGATCACGGTTGCATTTAGCGTATGCAACAAGCCTTTAAACCCCTAGGTGTCCCTAGTGGACGAGTTGTAGTCTCGTAAGGTTTACAGCAATGATACCCACAAACATTTTTACAAAAGTAAAAAGTTAGTTAAAACTAATGCACACAAAGCAAAAGACAAGCGAAAAGAGAATAAAGATGTTAGTGACTAATCAGGTGAAACTTCTACTCCAAGTTACTAGTTGTTTTGTTTTATTTTAAATTACTGAATAAGTAAATTCTCCGATTATTTTTACCATTCTTCATATACACAGCCAACAAAATATTAATCAACTCATTTTTGCCCACAACAGTCATAAGTGCAGTTGATAAGAGAGTAATATTTTTGTCCTAAAGTTCTATCAGATTTCACACCTTTTTTATAGCAATGGAATAATTTTTCTCATTTTTCTGATTTTTTCTTTGATTTTTCTGAATTTTGACTTTTTATTTATATACAATACCTTTCGTCTATGTAGCGAGCTTTGGGTCGGTGGTTCCCAACCCAGTTGCTTTAGGGCACCAGGTGTTAAGACACCCCTACGGACTTAATTACCCAGACTTCAGATATATATATTTTTGCAGCATCTTCGATCCATGTAACGAGCTTTGGGCCAATGACTCCCAAACCAGTTGGTTTTAGGGCACTAGGTGTTAAAACACCCTTACAGACTAATAACTCAGATCTCAGACGTTTTTTTTTTTTTTTTTTTTTTTTTACTCCACTGCTTTTTGAGATGTTTCCTCCAATTAAACTAGAGCACTGAATATTACAAACTTTTCAATTTAGCTCATGTCTGTATGTTACTATATATGTTGATAATATCTATCAATTGAGCATATGAAGATTCCTTTTAGTCCGTTTTAAGGAGAATTCAAAAATTAAATAATTCAAAATGAAATAAACAAAAATTAACTTGTTTCGAAAATAGGCTTGAGATACGTCTCAGGAATGGAAACTCCTTACTCGGCTATCTCTTACCAATTTCACTTTTTTAGTCAAAATAAAAACACAAAAACACAAAAAAAAAATTTTGTAATTTTTGAAAATTTTTCAAATTTTTTGTATTTTTCGAAAAAAATTGGACTAAAAATAAAAACAACATACAAACTAAAAACAAGGTACTAATCAACTAATTTCCTCCCCCAAACCTAAATGAGACATTGTCCCCAATGTCTTAAACAGTAAAAGGAGAGTTAAGAAGGTCGTATCTGGTTAGCTGAAAATCTACAGGAAATTAAAGGTTAAGATCCAGATTAATTCGACGCCTCTTACCACGATTGTCCTCAGACCAATTTATCTTTGAAAGGATGGGGTCAACTTGTGGTTCATATGCTATGAGTTGGTCTATTAGATCCGGAGCAGTTCTGGCAGTGAAAAAGAGTTCTTTCATAGGTTTTGACACGAACCCATTTCTCCGAGCATCATCAAGAAACACACAAAGAAAATCATAAAATCCATCAACGTTAAGCAGTCCAAGCGGTTTCTGGTGTATGTTCAGGTTCGCCCAAGATAGAACTATAAAAATTTCCTCCAATGTGCCCAAGCCACCTGGCAAAGCAATAAAAGCATCAGCACAGTTAATCATTTCTACCAATCGTTCAGACATACCTGGCACAATCAGTTCCTCTCCGTTTGATGATCCAATAAGATTTGCCTCTGCCAAGGGTTTTGGGATGATTCCCAAAACATGACTGCCTCCTTCCTGTACAGCCTTTGAAACGATCCCCATAAGTCCAAGATTGCCTCCGCCATATATTAAGTGCATATTCCTTGCTGCTAAGACTCGACCCAATTCCTGTGCTGCCTCTACGTATTGTGGCTTAGTACCAATACTAGTACCGCAAAACACACAGATGTTTTCAACTCGTCTTCTTGAAGTGGCTTCCATTTTTTTATGTATTCTTTTTCAAATCAGGATGCCTTCAAAAGTGCAATGACGGCTGAATTTATAGTACCTGAAAAGGGTGAGTAAAAATAGCACTAGTATCTTCCAAAGGAAGCTTTGTTAGCTAAACAACAAAAGAAATCGTGAAAGGTCAAAAAGTCTGGATCCTGTCTACGAAAATAAAGATAATTACAACAGAAAAGCGAATCAAAGCAATAATTAAGGCAACTGAATTTTGTACTCAATACGCCACTCGCTTAGTATAAATTCATTAGGATGTGTCTCAAGATTTCATTCCTTATTCAGCCATCGCTAATGAATTGTTTCTCATCTTTGATTGCCAAACACAATTCCTTTTGTCTTAAAATGCTTCGTTTGTGCCTTTCCCTACAAAAATAACACACAAAATAAAAAGTTCACACAAAATATGAAAACAAATTAAACAAATTGCATGGGTTGCCTCCCTGCTAACGCTAAATTTTCGTCTTCAGCCAGACGTGACTGAAATTCATCTGTTAAGGAGGTTTCAATGTCGTTTTAGATGTCCGATAAAAAACAATCCCGTGAGCGTTGCTTTTGAAGGGTCTCTTCCAACGGTAAAGTGGCAAAATTTTTTTTGTCATATTTAGTGCTCGTGTCACCTTTTTGATTCTTGTTACTCCAGTGGTTCCTGCAAAGAAAGAAAGAAAATCAGGAGGTCTTATATGGTGCTTGACTTGGAATGGAAGTTCCATTCTGTCAAGCTTCTGGGTGATATCTTTGATTTGTACTCCCCAAAACAGCGATGTTTCTCCTGAATGCTCTGGATCTTTATTAAGGTCAGACATTTGCTCCTCCATTTGCTCTGTTTCTTGCTCCACCTTTTCTTCACAGATGAATTTTAAAATTTTTGTATTCAGCTCCTCATCTGTCATTTGTGAAATACATGCTTTAAAATTGTCAACCAGAGGATGCAAAGATGTTTCTGACATTAGGTCTTCATCCTCTGATATGACTGGAATGGATGGTTCAGATAGATCTTCTTCAAACATCATGGTAAAACATGCTCCAAGATCTTCATTTTGAGGATTGAAAGTTTGATCCTCCGTTGTTGGTGCAGTTGGTACAAATAGATCAGCTTCATCCTCGTCAGAATCTGAATAATAAAAGTCAAATTGAGACTTTCCGGTTCGGGCTCCTGAACTGATACCTCTGGTTGTTGATACTGCTCAGCCTCCTCCTATGTTGAAGTGTCATTGTGAAATGATTGGTACTCGAAGGCTTCATCAGTGTCATCTGAAACTGGTTCTTGAGGTATGTAGTCCTGGTTTTCTGTGAATTGTCTCATTTGATCTGTCATCCTTTGAATGAATTCTGATTGTCTCTGAATACTTTCAAATTGTTTCTGGCTTGTTTCAAGTATTTCATCCAACTTTTGTTTCTCGAACATATCTTTGAGCATGTTTAACAACTGATCTTCCTCTGATGGTTCTAATTGTTGATGAAAATCGCATATGGATGGTGGATAAGATGGAAAATGTGATGGTTTTTCATACTTTGAATGATTCTGAAAATTCTGCCACTCTGAACGGTATATACATTGATCGCTCGGTGGTGGTTACTATCATATATTACACATCTTCCCATTTCGTTCTGTTGAGCAAATGTAGAATTGTTTGGTTCTGGCATCCAGTGATAATTGTTGGGCTGGACAACAGGCCTCAGAAAACCGGACTGTTGCTCCCAGATGTGGGGTGTATCTTCTTGTAAAGCTCGTAATCTCTCAATCTCCCAATAAAGTTCCATTTTTTCAATCACCTGAAAACGAAGAAAGAAATAAAAATTACAGATAAAAATAAAGAAAATTAGATACAAGTAAATTGGATAGCTTCAAAATTAACAACTCAAGAAATATAAGTCCCC
This sequence comes from Zanthoxylum bungeanum, assembly GCA_019454045.1. Classification (NCBI taxonomy): domain Eukaryota; kingdom Viridiplantae; phylum Streptophyta; class Magnoliopsida; order Sapindales; family Rutaceae; genus Zanthoxylum; species Zanthoxylum bungeanum. The sequence goes on from SKCR01032806.1 coordinate 86,986, forward strand.
GGCAACGGCGCCAAAAACTTGACCGGCGTAAACACACACGTGTAACGCAAGCGCACTTATCGTTCAAGTAGTATAAAAATATCGATCCCACGAGGACTTAATTCCTACTGTTGTTATTAATTGTTGAATCTATTTATTTACAGATATCTAATTAAATGAAGAAGAGAATGATTGTTTGATTGGTTGAAAATGGTTTTACAAAATAAATAAATAAATAAAAGACAAAAGAAAATACTAAGGAAAATAAAAAAAGACACAAAGATCTAGGGTGTGAATCATTCTAATATCATTTAAAAGATTAAGTGGTTATTTTATGTTTGTGTAATAAATCAGTTTACTAACCTGGAACACTAAATTATGCAAAAGCCTCTGTCGATGGTCAGACGCAAATACCCAGTTTAACCCAATTGAACCATATGTCTATGTCAACCAAATTATCTGGATTCATTAAGTTTAAGTTCCAATATGGCTACCCCCGCCAGACAGGTATATTCCTATCATGTAAGGAAATCTATTAAAGGGTTATCTATCCTCAAGGAAGATCGTGGGCTATTAAGTCTAAGGCTGAAACCTAAAATCCCTATGTCTAGTTCATTTTAGATTTACCACATCAATCTTATTGTGATCAGACAACAAGAAGCATTAAGCTTAAGACTTAATAAGTAAACCTTTAATTACCCAAACTATAAAATAACCCCCATTATAAACCGGTGATATTAAAATTCATCACAACCCCAGATAACTAACACATAACTAGGGCTAGTAACAACTTAAAAGTAAAAGACATAAAGTAAAAATACTGAAAAGTAAAAGACATAAAGTAAAACTGAAAAGTAAAATAAAATAAAATGCTAAAGTAAAAGGAATTACTTTTACTACTACTAATTTAGATATCTCCCATAAAATAATATATAAACTTGTGATAATAATACCAACCGACCATATAGGCGTATCCTAATTAAGTCAAATTATGTCCACCAGCCATAAAGGCGGAACCAAAATTAAATTGCCAACCGACCAATCTGGCGGTATCCTTTATTAGTCAGGTTTAACCAGATTAAAATGAATTACCAACCGACCAATCTGGCGGTATCCTTTTAAGTCAATATTTTAAATAGTGAATATATTATTTTTAAGGGAGATTAATCTAAATAGTAACAGTAAAAGAATTACCTTTCACCTTAGCTGGAGAGTTACCTCCTCATGGTAAATAGTAAAAACTTAAAAGTAAAAATAAAAATTAAAACTATTATTAACAAAACGAATTAAAGATTTACAAAACTAATTATGAAACTCTCTCTTTAGAAGGAATTGAAGAGAGAGGAAGGGCACTGAATTATGAAATTCGCGCTGAATTTATAGAAAAATTTGGTTCCAGCGCGCGACGCCAGGTCCTCACGTCGCGACGCCGGATTTGTCGACGTGGCACGCTCTAGTTCGCTGGTTTGAAGATTCTGGATAAGATGATAAGGTGACACGTGGCAGAGTGGTTGGGCTTCAATTATTGTGACACGTGGCGGCTTCTGATTGGTCGCTGAGATTCTTATCCGCCACGTGTCAGATAAGGATAGGATACTCAATTATTGATGCTGACGTGGCGGTGACGTGGCGACGACGTGGCGACACGTGGGAAGAGACTGTCGGTACCATAGTGGCGGACAGTGGGGGTTCCGACACGTGTTCGCTTCCTGATTGGCTGATGCTGACGTGGCAAGTTGACTTGGTTGACCTTGTGACGTGGCGGATGACGTGGCGTGACACATGGCGAAGTTGACTTTTTGACCGATGACATGGCTGATGACGAGGCGACACACGTCAACTCTGAGTGTCGGCAGCATATGATGATGAGACGTGGCACAGCGCACGTTAGCAGGTCGGCTGTGATGGTGACACGTGGCACGTCGCATTTTAGCAAAGTCAAACTTTTCTCAGATTCTGATTTGTGGACCCGGCGCACGTTAGCACTGTTCGGCGCATTTAGCGTCGCGACGCGGAAGTCTGGGCGTCGCGACGCGCAAAAGACCAAAATATCCCTGTTGACGCATTTTGTCCGTTTTTGCCCCAAATTGCCTCCAATGCTTCCAAACTTTATTTTATCTACAAAATAACACAAAACATATCAAAACGTTCACAAAACTCAAGAAACTATACAAAATATTAGGTTAATGAGTGGGAAATAGTGATATAAATACCACTCATCAGTACTTCTGACAATCATTGGAGGTAAGGTGTTTTAGGAAACTTCATGAATGTGGATCCGCTAACTAATCCTCTAACAAAGAAGGCTTTACTACACCTTTAAGTCTAGGGTTGTTGATGATGTTCATTGTCAATAAACCTTTGTAAGTACTACCTGGGCTCATCGTACCTCTGCTCCAGTTGTAGGTCTGCCATTAGTAACTTCGGTGGTATAGTTGATGTGGTACTGCTCAAAAAATTCATCACAGGTCTTTGAAACTCCATAAGGACCTTTCTGGTAATTACAGGAACTAAGAAAGGCTTTGCCAGGAAGGGTGGTGACGAACGCCTTGCATATTAAAGCCTCTTTGGTTGTTTCCAACAAGTGACTCTGTCAAAACTAGACCAGGTCATTGACTGGGTTTGACTCCCAGTGTATTTATCAAAGCTGGATGAGGTGACGTCTCGAGGCTTTAGCTCCTCTTCGATCCATTCTTGGAATTGGGATGTGGAAATCCCATTGATCATCATGTCAGTCAAATCTGTTGGGGTTTGCACCTGAATGCCCCCGATTCTTTTCGTTATTGCCACCACCAGTTTCTCATCGACAAACTTCTCCTTATAGAGGACGTCCTTCTTTTGTCAACTCACCTCTAGGTCTTTGCCTCTCTCCTTATGCTCACTTCTCTCTACGTTCTGGCCTTGATTCTCGGAACCCTCTGAATCGGAATATGTGTTATCGATCCTGATGAGGCTATTTCCTCGGGCTATTTTATTGTGGCACGCTACAGGGTCCCCTCATCATAGAGGTGCTTGACGGTGGTTCCTTCATTTCCCTTCCCCTTATCTTTAGTGGGGCCAACCCCTTGGATCTGGGCTTTGAGCTTCTGGTTCTCTTATTGTATGACTTGCGGTTGTTCCTAGAACAGATTTCTCATGGACTGTATTTGGTCCTCTATTTGCTTCATTATCTAGTTCTAGATTACCGAGACATCCATTATAGGTATTAAGTGGTTGGATACTTCTTCCTCCTGGTGAGCAACAGATGCAGAGATTCTAAACTCCTTGTTCATTCAGGCCATTCCTACTTGTTTGGTTGATCGAATTTTCTTAGATTTAATGATTGCAGGAAATTGTAAACATAACATTTTGTCTCAGTTTACCCACATAAGGCTCCAATTATTTGTACAGTAGAATTCTACAAACAATAGAACTAAAAGAAAAATACAAAAGTTCGATCCCTCGTTCCAGGGTTTCTTACACTATTTATAATATCTCATTAAAAGGATAATAAACTGACAACAGTTACATTCCATTTCCGTTTCCAACTAACTAGTCCACTCCCTAAATTCTCGAAAGTTCTCTATTTTAGATGATTGTCTAGCTTAAAAAAATGGAAAGTAATTAATTGGCTGCCTAATTCATTGTTTAGAAGATTTGTGTCATCAATGAGCTGATATCTCGGGCTTAATCCTCACATGATCTTTGATTATTTTTCCGGAGGAGGGTTTGAGGTAGAGACCATGCCAAATGGTCCTAAATCAAGGTTCTGAACGGAGGACCTGTCTTTAGACTCTGAGGAGATACTGAGACCAGACCCTGACGATAGCTCTGAATCCTCTATGGAGTGTGTTTGGTCATGTGTCTAATTTCTCCCGAAACAGCTGTTAATGGAGTTTGAAACAATCATCAACTTGCTCCTCGTATAATCTTTAGAGCCACCCAAACGTTTAGCCTCTAACGGTATCCACACAAAGTAAAGAGTTAAGAATTTTAGATTTTTCAAATTTAAGATTATTTATGTGTCTTTTCTTTAGTGCTAGCTTAAGAAAATAGACTCTAGGAGATTTTGGGATACTTTTGACACAAGTAGATGAATTTAACTTTTATTAAATAAAAGAAAACTCAACAAATTAACAAAGAAACCTCCACTTACTTTGAAAGCTTTCTCACGTCACTCTAGCTTGCATAAAAGGAGTATTTATAGTTTTAGATTTGAGTTGAGTTGATCCCAATCAAATTAGGATTATTTAGATAGGGATAGGATTTAATCCTATTAAAATAAATATCCTAATCCATCATAAATAAATAATTATTTTTCTTTTTATTTAATTAAATAAAATTTGTAAATCCTAATCAAATTAGGATACTATAAATTTGAGATAATAATTTAATACAAATATTTTGCTAAATTATATTTCGGCCCATATACTTGTGAAAATTATAAAAAGACCCCTACACTTTTTGAAAATTATGAAACAACCCATAATTTTCAGATTTCCATTTGGGTCCACAATTTTCATAATTTCATTTTTATCCATAATTTATGAAATTATGAATTTATCCCAAAGTTTAAGAACTTAACATTTAAGTACTAAAACTTAATTATATATAATTTATCATTAACTCCTCAATACTTTAAAGTATGTGACCCATTAGATTTTTCTTATGTTAGCAATGAAGATAGTTATAAACTTCATAAATCTAAATAAATTAATCTAATTAATTTATCCACAATTAACTCCTTAATTAATAAACTAATTTCCATAAATCAAGAGCGGCATCTAGAAAGAATACTAACTTTAGTAAAACCTATTTCGTATACGATTACCGTATGATTCAATCATTTTGACTCATACATATCCCGCCAATGATTTTAGAGCATGGAAAATGTATATTCTATTAAATCATGACTATTAGAACATTGACTTAAGCTGATAATATATATATGTAAAGTCTCTGAAACTCCTTTCAGAAGTCGTCATGGCCACGGACTTATATTATCACTTATGTCAAATTGCGCTTCTTGGGATATCGACTCTATGTTATCCAGAGCGGTGAATCCTTTATTGATCCCTCACTACCTTCGTATGCTTTTCTTATTGCCCAATCATGACCATATGCGCAATCTCGCTATAGATTACGGAGGTGTAATATCAAAGCATATATGATCCACATACAAGGTACCACAGAGACCTCAAGTCTAAGAATAATTCATACTATCATAACAAAAAGAAATCCCATAAACATGTGGATAACACTCCATATGGGTTCTCAATGGGCCAGTTCGATGTACTTGTTCTCTAACAGACATTCATAAGTTATATTAAGTGAACACCTTCACTAATAGCTTTTGAGATCAGCTACCTTCCTTTGTCAAGGAAGCTGTCATAACACATGTCGATCTAATCTAGATTTATCAATGTCCTAGTATTGATAATCCTACAATCGAGAACTTTTAAAAATGACAGGATCTCATAAATTAAACTTAATTTAATTCCTTTAGTCTTCATTCTAATGATTTTATTTTACAAGTAATCAAAATTATTTATATACAATACTTATAAAAAAAAAACAGCCAATTTTATTAATTAATGCAATAATATAAATTTACATATTTATCCCTATTGAATTTAGTGGATATAACCAATATCAAACTATATATATGGTCCTACAAAACAAACAATCGGATGATAAACACACTTCAGCATTAAAGCTATTTGGGTTTCCATTAACTGATCAGCAAGATGAGGTTCCATACAAACCAGATATCCTTAATCCATAGAGTAAGCAGTGCCGATTTTTCCGCAGAGAGTTTGCTAACTCTCAATCGCTATCAAAATGACACAAAATGGGAGCATCAAAGAACTAAATAAACGCCCAGTATCACAGCGATTAGCAGCTCACATGCAGTTATAGTCAGCACCTCCATTCATCAAAGATATTTTACCGGCGATTGTCATATGTGGCCCCATGGTTGCTTCATCATCACCAGTTTCTCGGGTCCTTCTCGTGTTTCTCACAGTCCTTGCACGTTGCGTTGCTACTAACGCCTTGACTTGCGGAATTTTCTTGTAATTCGCCTTGGCCTGCAGATTTAATAATTATTTGTGAAAAATTATAAGAATTCTAAATCACGATAAAACAGGAACAAAATTACTTCAAACGTATTTTGGTGTTAATTTTGTTCATGATTTATTTTGGTTTAGGCTCCAGATCCTTAACATTTTTCTTTAAAAACAATTCATAAAATCTCCTTTTCACCAACACAATTTGAATTCAATAAACGTCATTTGAATAACAGTCACTGATAATGCCTCAATACACTTTATTATTATTTCGTCATAAGTTTCAGTACAATGAATCTCAAGTAATCTGGAAACATTGTTAATACTGTGTTCCGTAATCTCGTACAAATTGGGCTTAATAAGTGTTATTACTCCAAAGCAACAAAAAATGCACCATTTGAAATTAAATAATGCAATTCTGAAACCCCCCAAAAAAAAAAAAAATGCATGCACACTCTTTTAATAGATGATTCATCCCCATCACCATCGGTCACTGATCACACTGCTGCCAGTTTCATTTATTGAAAATTCTGAATCCTTATTTGTTCATAAAATTGATTGATAAACTCTTCAGCCTTAGCATCTATCATCTCATCACCACACACCCTCCTCTTCCTCTTCCTCTTCATCACACGTGTCAAGCTCTTGAAGATTCGTGGCAGAAGCGTATTGGGTTCAAGCTATCCATAGAGCTAGATGAAGCGATAGACTTTGAAGCAGCGGCGTAAAAACTTCGTCGTTGATCAACGGGAGGCGCCACGGGGGCATTAATGTCTTTCAGTTGTGGGCGGCGCGGAGTGGATGATCATCATCATTAGCTTGGAGATGCAATGGACGAATTGATCCCAATACTTTGGAAGCCAAATCAACGTTCATGGATGTTTTAGATTTACGACGTACATGTTAAAATGCAACCCTAGGAGATGCATTGCACCACGCTTTTTCTTTGGATTAGGAACCCCTCGAATTTGATCATCTTTGATTATATTCATCTCTTCTTGTCATTGTCATTTGCGACGATGGTGTTTTGAATTTTTTCCTCATGAGAGGAAGAAAAGAAATGCAAGAGGGATCCCCGCACGGAGCGGGCAGGGAGAGATCCTTAATTTCAATTTTAAGTGCGTTTTTTGGAGAGCAAATCAAAGTAACAACTTTGACTATATATGCGTTTGGTTATTTTAACCTAAATGCTTTTAGGCAAATATTGAATTATTTATCTTATCCAGTTTAATGATAAATAATATATATTATTAATGCTTATTTAAATTTCAAACATTTAATACAATATATATGTTTAAATAGTCAAAATTTATTTCAAAATTCTAACCTAAATGAAGCTTTCATATAGGCATGACATAACATTTCAAATTTTTTAGAATCCATATTACTCAATTTGAGAATTGAGATAATTTTTCTATCGAATTTATAATTAAAATATAATTAGAATTGACAATCCGAACCCGTCAAAACAAATTTCCATATCACTTCCGGGACCAATTGTCAGCGAAATATTATATATGGAATTTAATTCGATTGTTTTGTTACTGGATTGAAGTGGCAGAATGGTAATAATGATAAAATATGGCAGTTAATCGATAGGTAGGAGCAGAACGTGGGAGCGTTGTTTTAGGCAAAGGAACCAGCGGAGTTGCTGTTTGGGAGGAGTCGTCAATAATATGACAGCTATCATTTCCTCTTGTTGTTTGAATAATTGTTCATTTCATCAAAAGCTATCCATTCAATAATAATTATGTTGACAAAAGAAGAAATGTCACTCTGGAGCGAAATCGCCCTAAAACGAAGGAGTAAAGGATGAAGGCAAGAAGAGCGACGAAAGGAAGAACGCTCAGAGTAATCGCTAGGTTAGAGCGACAAAGAATTCAGGACGACTGAATCATCGATTGGAACGAGAATACATGATGCAGTTGACCCCACGATTACAGCAGTTAAGCAGTTTTCCTTCCACGATCAGACAGTTGAGACGCACAGCTCAATGGTTGAAGACACGATCCAGCAGCTGCAGGGAGATACTGGAACTGCCCAAGCGGTTTACAAGCTTCACTATAAAAATTCACTCGTACAAAGAGAAAAACTCCGATCAAATGAAGACTCAAACGAGCATATTTTTTATTTCTTTGTTTCATACTCTTAGGACTGTAATTTCTGTGCTTGCTGTTGGGGTTTTGGGCGATGGGGCGCAGCGGAAGCGCGAGTCCGACCGATATCGTATTTTAAAACTTTTTCAAAATATCGAATAAATTATTCAATATCTAATATGGAAAATTTATTCATATATCACCTAAACCAATTTATTTAATATCATATACTAACATAAACAAGTTGAAAACTCGCGAAACTTTTACGAAAATTATTTTTCTGCAAAATTGCCTAAAACGCGTTTTTGACCGAACCGACTACCCGACACTTATGGAAACTTCCCAGGTAAGATCCAATAGTTTCGGGGAAATTCATGGGCTACCCAAACAGTGACAGAATCACTGTTTTCACAGCCGTCACCCGGTTGGCTCAAAATCCACCCCGGTAAAGCCGTTTTTGGCCGTTTTCGCTTATTTCAAGTCGGAAATACTTTCCAGCAACTGTGCCAACTCCCAAAACACATCCAAAAATATTCAAAAGACAACAATTTCATCCCAAAACAGAAAATTTCCACGTCTCAGCAGAAAACGAAATTTGCCCAAAAATCATGCTTTAATCCAATTTTACAAAGACTAATCTAATTAATCCATCACCAAATGAGTCCCACCATATATGAACAACTCTAGAACAATTCTAGGCTATCAAAAAGTGGATTAATAACTCTAGAATGACAACAAAAATGTCCAACAATAATTTGAACAAATTGAAATGAAATTACACTAATTCCATCAAAACACTACTTCACACATGCATCCTAACTTCCAATCCATCTACCAAACAACAAAGCCCCAAATTTTCAGATTTGAAAGAAACCCTAGAACATTTTCTAAATCAACAAGAAACAAGAAATCATATCTCTAAGCTTTGGGTTAAAAGATTACCTTTTAATATCTTATTTCCTAAGCTTTTCCTTTGATATTTTCCTTCAAATCTTCAAGATTTTGAAACAATTTTTCAAACCCATATTTCTTGAGCTTGTCTTCGACAGTGGAGAGAAAGAGATCATGAAAGAAAACATTTTCTTTTAATATATACAATGCACAAAATTGGCAATGATTAAGGGCATTTTTATCCTTTAAAATTAATCAAAAATTATTCAAATTAATATTCAAATAATCTTTATTTCATCCAATCAAAAATGGACACACAAGATCAATATTAAATCATGCCAAATGTAGCCAATTATAATCCACCATTTTTCATAACAATTATGACAAATGGATAAGGTTGGAAAATTCAATTATTTAACTATTTAACCATTAATAATTAAACAATTAATTTACACAAATATATGTATTTTATTTACAATAAATAACAAATACATATATTTATGGCATGTGTCAAAATCTCATTTGACGAATAATTAATGTGTATCTAATCGTATTATGTATCAAATATAAATACACAATAATTATTTACGGACAAAATTCCCTAATGCATGTGTTTATCGTTTAACGATTAAAACGATCAGAATTAACTCACTTAATCTAATCGTGAGAGTATTATGAATAATCCATATTATTCATATCGCGTTGCCCAAGTGCTCAACGAGTACACTTCATATTGTGGGACTCTATAAGTTTAGGTTATGACGACCACTGATAATCTCACTAAACTATACAAGCCGAGGTCAAAGCATACACATAATCCCTCCGTCACAGGCTATCCGTATTATACTTGGGGTATAGATGAAAACGTCAAACTCGTTCGGTATAATACAGTCAACTTTCAATTTACGATCACGAAATTACACTCGGAACTGGTTTCCGATGTTATACCACAACCATGGATTTACTAGATCGTAAACACGTGAGGATGCCTATGCCCTGTACACAGGATTGACGGATCTTATCTTGATACGCACATGATATCATGAGCATCAGTTTACACCCAACAAACAGGCTGAGGTCTGATCATGACTAGATCGTTGACGTGACTGCCATCAAAGTGTGGAGGATAGTTCATATATCTACAGTGGTATCTCAAGTCGAAGGACCACTATGCTCGCTCAACTCGAGAAGGTTCCTATTGACGTTGGTGTACCATATATTAGGAAACCTTCAGTGAGTCGTTCAGTGTCTTATCAAATAAACACCTACATATCTATATGAGTCTCCCGAGACTCATGGTTCACTGGGATAAACCATCGGACCAAGTCACGATATACGACATGTACTGGTCTCAGCGGATTTTACTAACTGACCCGTGTTAGTAAATCTTGACCAGGAACTTTATTTAAGGATATACAACTAATAGTGCGTTTCCCAATGTCAATTAGAAATATTGTAACTACGCACTATACGGTAAATCTTAGGGTTTTTGTCTAATATACACGTATCACTGAACCAGATTCAGTTTCGATCTAATCCTAATCAGATAACTAATCGTAATTAGATCGAATAACCGTATAAAAGACAAGGGTGCTACCAATGATTTAGTAATATTTATGGAAAATATAAATGCTCATATTTATGAATCGGACATAAATACGATCCGGATTGGCACTCTGAGCACCAACCCTAACACTTACGCCCCTTGGAGGCTTATTCACTTAATCAAACACCCTTTGCTGGGACTTTGTCTCAGGAGGTTTGTGTTGGACAATTATGACCCATAGCATCACTATTTGTACAGAACATGGTGTTGTTGTACAAATTAACTATGTGACAAAGGAAATTGCTCTTTTATCATTTGTAATTGGATTACCAAGATACATAAATGATAAACGTCCATATGATTAGTTCCGGATTAATAAGATATGAGACATTATTAACCCACTAAGGTTTAATCATTAAAAATCCATAGTCGTAGTATTATCGAGACTGGACATCGATAATGCGTAATAGACTAGTATTGCACTTGTGCGCGTTGTGGGAGCATAATGGCATAATTCTCATATATTTAAATATTGGATACTTATGCAAGTGTGATATGAGGTTGTGTTTACTGATGGTATGAAAACAGCTTCGCTCTAGATAGACCCCTCGGAATTCCATTGGTAGTATGACTATGTGTCTATGGAAGTCCGAATCGGGGTAGGTGTATATTTGGTCTTATCTTGAGACTTGCATCGCTAATACTTGCGACAATCAATATACTTTGGTTTTGGTCGTCCGGGGCTTTAACAGGTTCTGTGTATGCCTCTTCTGGGTATATTAAGAATTGTAGTGTATTGGGTGTGATGTAGAAATGGAAGTATCACTTCAGTCATATGAAGATGGTGGTCACGTAGGATACGAAACTAATACTCTTTAGTACTGCAGTCATCGGGATAATATTACTAGGTCATGATTATCCGATTATAGAGACTAGTTACCAGAGATCTGATATATGCTTCGTACGGGGCAGACACAATTCCAGCCCCAGGCCTAGCATGTGACATTCGATACTGGATCGCAATACGCAATACTATGTATACTACGCCTGACACATATTACATATTTGTAGACACTGTATTTTTGCATGAAAGCCCAATGATGAGCCTCGTAAAGAGGCACTACCGTATAAGTCGCGAGAGTCACGGGAAGCGGACGTCGGAAGGGGAAATTCAAAAAATTAATCGCTCGTCAAATTTAAATTTGCTAGTTAGCCACAGGTTCACTTAGTCGATTCCTGTTTCAAACGTTAACCTTGGCCCAAAACCCCTGCACCTACCAAAAGCCTGTATGCACCCATCCAAAATCCTAATCCTAATACACCACTATATAAGGACCCCTAAACTAACCCTAATCCCCTGGCTTCAGCCCATGGAACTCACGCCAACAAGAAAACAAAAAAAGAGAAGAGAAAAAAAACCATAATCCCCTGGCTTCTCCCACTTCTCTCGACCGTCTCTCATGGACAACAACCAAAATAAACTCTAATGACTCTCTCGGCCTCCTCCTGCCCCCACACACATACACGGCACAACAGAAAACCACTGCCCCCACATTAAACACAATAACAAGAACCCAAGTAGCCACTCCCCTAAAGAAAAACCCTAAAAGTCTCGTTCCTCTTATTCCTAAAATGGCACTTAACTTGATGCTTTGCAGAGCTTCCTCCACTGCACTTCCTCTCCCAATCCGCACAGTCGGTTCTTAAAGAACCTTCCATAGTGCAATCTCTGCCGTTCTCAGCGTCGAGAAGAGAACTCTGAATAGGACCACTGTCATTCCCTTTCTATGAAAATTCTGTACCAAGCCCACCTCCGACAAGAATCTTATTCGAGTACTTGAATTTGAGATCGACTGGGTCGAGCAACCTAGCGTGGATGAAATGCCAGAAGAGTCTCCTTTTAAAATTCAAGACAATCTTGGAGAAATGGCCATATTGCTAACCAGAGAGTTCAGAGACGAAATTATCAAAGTTGAAGTTGACATGCCTAATCATGATGACGACGAAGAGGAGGAGGTTGATGAGCTTGAAGATGGTAATGATTATAAAAACCGTGATAACGATGCCGGGGATGTCAGTTCCGTGGCTAAAGAATCTAAAGCTATAAGGAGGAAGTTTTCTGATTTTTTGATGGGCAGAAAATTAAGTTATGAGTCATTCGAACTTGAACAGTATCTACAAAATATATCTAAAGAATATGCAAGGAAAATCAGAAACATACCTGGCGAGGAACAAGATGAGGGCACCGGGATATCTATTTCACGTGGAGATGGTAAATATGGCAGGAATAGTAGGGAAAATAATTGTTCTTTTGGTCAGAGAGATTAGAAAGGCCATGCATGGCATATGAGCAGTGGGTATGCCTCTGTTTCCGGGAGAATGGACGATGTGAACTGTGATCAGAGGTCGGTTGATGATATTCTAAGGTGTCATTCTCATCCTCAATCTGATTTTGTAAACACATGGGATCATATTCAGTTGAAAGACCATCATGATAATAACATTGGTGGGGCCACTAGGCTGGGCACAGCCCAGAGATGTGTGAAAGAGAATTCGCTGGATTGGAAGATTAAGTGGACCAGTTCAGGAGGTTTGTCTTCACGTGATTCAGGATTAAACCATTCAAGAAGTTCGAAGAGCTTGGGGGCGTAGATTCTAGTGAAGGAAAGACTGACTTACAGATAAAAAATGCAACCGCAGTCTAGTCTCCTTCAGGGGATGCTGTAACTTGTGGACATCTGGTGCACCGTCTGAGGAGACTACTTCTAGGAAGAGGCTTCGCCTTGGATTGGTGAGGGGCTGGCAAGGTTAAAAAAAAATGGGATTGAAGTTCCTGATGGGTGTGTGAACAAAGATGACACTGTTATTCGTGATGGGGCTGGTGATAAGAAATCCATCGAGGAAAGATGTGAGCAGATTAGGTCTACAATTGAGAATAACATTTCTGATTATGACAATGAAAAGTTGCAAGAAAGATTGGCAAAGCTTTCTGGTGGTGTTGCCGTGTTGAAGGTTGGAGGAGCTAGTGAAACTGAAGTTAGTGAGAAGAAAGATAGAGTTACTGATGCCTTGAATGCTACAAAGGTAGCTGTTGAAGAGGGTATTGTAGCAGGTGGTGGTGTTGCCCTTCTATACGCGGCAAAAGAATTGGACAAGTTGTCATCTGCTAACTTTGACCAGGAAATCGGTGTCCAGATTATTCAGAATTCTCTGAAGATGTCAGTGCACACAATTGCCTCTAACACAGTAGTTGAGGGGTCTGTTGTCGTTGGGAAGCTACTGGAGCAGGATAACGCCGATCTTGGGTATGATGCTGCTAAAGGCGAATATGTACATATGGTCAAGTCTGGAATTATTGATCCATTGAAAGTAATCAGAACTGCCTTGGTGCAAATTTGTCTGGCAAAAATCTTGGTACGAGATGGGAAGTTGACCTTAATGAGTATGCATGTCAAAGCCTCAAGCTGACCATCCTGAAACAGAGAAAACAGTAAGCGGAAACAGTTAACTAGCGAACCATAAAAACAAAAATGCTAAATCTTCTGGTGACATCTCAACTCGCTTTCAAGAGACGAGGAAAGAGGTTAGACCTGAGGGCACCTTCTTTATTATTATCTTTCGTTTTTTTTTTGTTTATTTTAATACTTTATTGCATATGAGTATTATGGATTGATGCATGATGTGAATTCTGGATGAACGGAATGCGTTTTCTCTTTTGTGGTATATCAGATGGAAAGCTGGACGTAAATTTCGTAGCCGAATCCGAATGGACGGTAGTACGGTCTGCACTCAGGATACAATGCCACGTACCACTTGAGAGACACACGCATTTCGTTTCATCCAAACTTGTATTCGAGCATGATTATGTTATTTCTTTATGCAAGATTTAGTTCTTTAATTTCGCATTAGTAATCTAGTTTACGTTTATGTCGAACTAATTATTTATTTGTTCTTTGCGTTGGATGATTCAACATGCTCGTTGTGTGGTATTATATGCTTGCCATTGTGATGACTTATTTTTTATACATGCGAACTTAGGAGTAGAATACTCTTGGAAATATGTTTCTTAGGCTTGCTTAGATTATTGCACAAATCATTTCATTACAAGTGGCATAAGTAAGGGACCATTCCGAACCCAATGGTTTGAGGTCTTCCCTTGCGAGGAGTGAGTGCGGCCTTAAATCATTTTTCCCGGTTCACACCGGGTGGCGACTCCATTATTCTCCGGTTTAGTCCCCCACGGGCTACTCCATACTCCTAATTAGGCCGCGAGCCTAGAACAACTAGCGTCGTCAACATCTGTGTCCTACAGTCTGGCGACTCCACTGGGGATAGAGAATTGGCCCCGAAATCATGTCTTGTGATGTTTATGATTTGTGCTTTAGTTAACCGTGTCTATAGTGGGTTGAAAGGGGTTTAATCAAAGGCATTGTTAAAGCTTGGTAATGGTTTGGTGTCTTCCTTCATTCACTACCTTTCTACGAGGAAAAGCTGTGAAGGCACCTAGATAATCATGTACTCGTAGCTTATTGTGATGGACTAATTTGGATGACTCATTTTTTATTCCTGTCACCAAGCGATAAGAGCCTAAGAGGCTTGGGTATTTAAGAGGGTTCGCTCCACCCTCCCTCTGGGGAATCTACAATGGGAAATCCATTTGACAGTCATTCACGTACCATAACTCGTTGGCACGTACCTTGGTGTATAAAAAAGGTGCGCTCACTTGGTCGTTCGAACCCTTGAGTGGGGAGACCTAGTTGTGGGCAACCCTTCGTCGACGAGAGCCTTTGTCCATACCCCTATAAACCCGCGTGTGAACTGTAGTCATAGGACTAATATAGACTATTCTTTTATGTTTGCGTTTAGGACCATCCTCATTTGGATTCAGTTTGACTTTTTATCATGAGGTATGGGCTTGTTGGGCCATTTAAACTGGGACGAGTCTGTGCTTTATGGTAATTGGGCCAAAAGCTTCTAAAATGCTGATGGGCTATATTGTGTTTAGGCCTTTTATCATTTGAAGTTGTTTAGCCATGTTATCGTTAAAGTGTAAACCTGTTGGGCCTTTTCAATTGGGACAAGTTTGCACCACGCAATAGTATGATTGAATCTTTAAAATGGTAATGGGCCGACTTATATATTCCATACATCGAACGCATCTCATGCATCTCATGCATTCACGCATCATGTTAACCCCCGTGTCTAAAGATCCATCATAGATATCCGTTGGGTTAGGAAAAAAAAGACTTGTCAAAGAAGAGTTTAGCAAACATGGATATCAAGAAAAGGAAGTCGAGAAACAGAAAATTTTACGGCAAGGATAGAAAGACCATGGTGGGCCAAAAAAAATGAAAAAAAAGAAAAAAAGAGAGAGAAAAAGAAAAAAAAAAGAGATAAAAAAAAATTGTTTGTTTTTAGTCCTTAATAGTTAGGCATAAGTCCAATGATTAAATCGTTTGCTTTAGGGTGAAATCTTAGAAAAGATAAACTCTTGATGTGCTTTTATTTGATACTTTGAGTGATTGATCTATGTTAGACTCGTAAGCACTCCACTATTGGTTCTTAGCGGTGAAAACCTGAGTAGTTGGCAATGTGACTAGTTGAAGAAATTGTAGGTCGGTGAATGACCGTTTGTTTAGATGTCTATCTTGATTTGCTTATGTTATGATGTGTGGTATGGTTGAAAATGAAAAAAAAAAGTCTCTAAAGAAAAGAATTGAACCACCTATAACCGATAAGCGTGAAGCTACCCATGGGCGAGTATTAGGACCACCATGAGTAGAAATACTACCTTAAATGGTAGGTGTGTTGAAAAAAAAAAGAAAGAAAAAAAAAGAAAAAGAAAAGAAAAGAAAAAAAAGAAGTTCAAAATGAAAAGAAAAAATAGAGAGACAAGAAAAGAAGAAAACCATACCACATTGAGCACAGAAAAGCAGCTGCAGGCATAATTGAGACATACAGGTTGGTTTAACCCATCCCTAATTTTTGAAACGAAATCATTGAGTCGGCTTACTTAAGGATCAAGCTGTGAAAGAACATTTGCACACACACACACACTCTTTGAGTCTGGCTTAGATCATTTATTCAAAGACTTGGATTTGAGTTGCGTTGAATGTTTTGAAGGTTCTCTGGTTTCATTACTCAGCATTCTCTCAGGGCAATAATATGTGTAACTATTGGGACTATTTCGTAGAATGTGATATAGTATGATGATATGGAATGCCACATCACGTGGTCCACCTTGACCTAGTGCAAACAGCGAAAAGAAGAAAGCTAAATCAAGACTGGGGGTGACCAGTCTACCACCTCGCGAATGAGGGACGTAATGGGAACTTGAGCTATGAGACAAAAGAAAACTGAGCAATCACTAGAAGAGAATTGACAGAAAGAAACTGTAAGTAGGCCCCGGGGGCGACCGAAGACAGTTATAGGCGAGAAGCACCGAAAAGCACAAGGAAGACCTAACCCATCAGAATAGGAAATACATTCATGCATGCATGCATACACGTCATATACACGCAATCTTTGTCTTCTTTTTGTTCACAGGTTTTAAAGAAAATGAGAAAGCAGCAAATGCAAGCCAACCAGAAACAGCAACATAGCATCATCAGTTTTTTCGGGTATGGCACTCCAGGGTCGAGGCCCACATCGTCAGAGTTTTGGAATGAATCTTGGAATGAATCCCAGAGTCGAGGCCCACATCGTTAGAGTTTTGGAATGAATCCAGGAATGAATCCCTGCGTCGAGGCCCACATTATCAGCGGTTTCGAGAATGAATCCCAGGGTTGAGGCCCACGTTATCAGCAGTTTCGGGAATGAATCCCAGGGTGGAGACCCACGTTGTCAGCAGTTTCGGGAATGAATCCCAGGGTCGAGGCCCACGTTATCAGCAGTTTCGGGAATGAATCCCAGGGTCGAGGCCCACGTTATCAGCAGTTTCGGGAATGAATCCCAGGGTCGAGGCCCACGTTGTCAGCAGTTTCGGGAATGAATCCCAGGGTCGAGGCCCACGTTATCAGCAGTTTCGGGAATGAATCACAGGGTCGAGTCCCACGTTATCAGTAGTTTCGAGAATGAATCCCAGCGTCGAGGCCCACATTGTCAGAGGTTTCAGGAATGAATCTTAGGGTCGAGGCCCTACATTGTCAGCGGAATTGGGATGCGTCCCAGGGCGAGGCCCCCGTTGTTGGTTGCAGTTATTGGGATGCATCCTAGGGTCGAGGTCCACTGCATCATCAGCATAGTTCGAAACAACAGGCAAGTCAGTGGCAGCTGGCAAGCCAAAATTCAATCATCATCAGTTGCAGTTATTGGGATACGTCCCAGGGTCGAGTCCCACTGCGTCATCAACTCAGTTCGAAGCAGCAGGCAAATCAGGTGGCAGCTGGCGAGCCAGGTAAGTAAAAATTCATTGCATAACTTTGATAGGATTGTAATTGTCACACACTGTACAAGTCCTACCAAAGTGGGGGCGACTGTAGACACTGCATTTTTGCATGAAAGCCCAATGATGAACCTCGAAAGGAGGCACTACCCTATAAGTCACGAGAGTCACGGGAAGCGGACGTCGAAAGGGAAAATACAAAATTAATCGCTCGTCAAATTTAAATTCGCTAGTTAGAAGCGGGTTCACTTAGTCGATTCCTGTTTCAAACGTTAACCTTGGCCCAAAACCCCTGCACCTACCAAAAGCTCGTATGCACCCATCCAAAACCCTAATCCTAATACACCACTATATAAGGACCCCTAAACTAACCCTAATCCCCTGGCTTCAGCCCATGGAACTCACGCCAACAAGAAAACAAAAAAAAGAGAAGAGAAAAAAAACCCCAATCCCCTGGCTTCTCCCACTTCTCTCGACCGTCCCTCATGGACAACAACCAAAATAAACCCTAATGTACCCCCACACACATAAATGGCACAACAGAAAACCACTGACCCCCACACCGAAAACAATAACAAGAACCCAAGTAGCCACTCCCCCAAAGAAAAACCCTAAAATTCCGTTCCTCTTCTTCCTAAAATGGCACTTAACATGATGCTTCGCAGAGCTTCCTCTACTGCACTTCCTCTCGCAATCCGCGCAGTCGGTTCTCAAAGAACCTTCCACAGTGCAATCTCCGCCGTTCTCAACGTCGAGAAGAGCACTCTGAATATGACCAATGTCATTCCATTTCTACGAAAATTCTATACCAAGCCCACCTCCCGCGAAAATCTTATTCGAGTACTTGAATCTGAGATCGACTGCGCCGAGCAACCTAGCATGGATGAAATGCCAGATTAGTTTCCTTTTAAAATTCAAGACAATCTTGGAGAAAATGACCATATTTCTAACCAGAGAGTTCAGAGACGAAATTATCAAAGTTGAAGTTGACATGCCTAATCATGATGACGACGAAGAGGATGAGGTTGATGAGCTTGAGGATGGTAATGATTATAAAAACCGTGATAACGTTGCTGGGGATGTCAGTTCCGTGGCTAAAGAATCTAAAGCTATAAGGAGGAAGTTTTCTGATTTTTTGATTGGCAGAAAATTAAGTTATGAGTCATTCGAACTTGAACAGTATCTACAAAATATATCTAAAGAATATGCAAGGAAAATCAGAAACATACCTAGCGAGGAACAAGATGAGGGCACTAGGATATCTGTTTCACGAGGAGATGGTAAATATGGCAGGAATAGTAGGGAAAATATTTGTTCTTTTGGTCAGAGAGATAGAAAGACCATGCATGGCATATGAGCAGTGGGTATGCCACTGTTTTCGGGAGAATGGACGATGTGAACTGTGATCAGAGGTCAGTTGAGATGATATTCTAAGGTGTCCCTCTCATCCTAAATCTGATTTTGTAAACACATGGGATCATATTCAGTTGAAAGACCATCATGATAATAACATTGGTGGGGCCAATAGGCTGGACACAGCCCAGAGATGTGTGTAAGATAATTCACTGGATTGGAAGATTAAGTGGACCCATTCAGGAGGTTTGTCTTCACGAGATTCAGGATTAAACCATTCAAGCAGCTCGAAGAGCTTGGGGCGTAGATTCTAGTGAAGGAAAGACTGACTTACAGACAAAAAATGCAACCGCAGTCCAGTCTCCTTCAAGGGATGCTGCAACTTGTGGACATCTTGTGCACCGTTTGAGGAGACTACTTCTAGGAAGAGGCTTCGCCTTGGATGGGGTGAGGGGCTGGCAAGGTAAAAAAAAAGGATTGAAGTTCCTGATGGGTGTGTGAACAAAGGTGACACTGTTATTCTTGATGGGGCTGGTGATAAGAAATCTATCGATGAAAGATGTGAGCAGATTAGGTCTACAATTGAGAATAGCATTTGTGATTATGACAAGAAAAGTTGCAGAAAGATTGGCAAAGCTTTCTGGTGGTGTTGCCGTGTTGAAGATTGAAGGAGCTAGTGAAACTGAAGTTAGTGAGAAGAAAGATAGAGTTACTGATGCCTTTGAATGCTACACAAGGTAGCTGTTGAAGAGGGTATTGTACCAGGTGGTGGTGTTGCCCTTCTATACGCGGCAAAAGAAATTGGACAAGTTTCATATGCTAACTTTGACCAGGAAATCGGTGTCCAGATTATTCAGAATTCTCTGAAGATGTCAGTGCACACAATTGCCTCTAACGCAGGAGTTTGAGGGGGCTGTTGTCGTTGGGAAGCTACTGGAGCAGGATAACACCGATCTGGGTATGATGATGCTAAAGGCGAATATGTAGATATGGCAAGTCTGGAATTATTGATCCATTGAAAGTAATCAGAACTGCCTTGGGGCAAATTTGTCGGGTAAAAATCTGTTTACGAGATGGGCAGTTGACCTTAATAAGTATGCATGTCAAAGCCTCAAGCTGAACCATCCTGAAACAGAGAAAATAGTAAGCGGAAACAGTTAACCAGCGAACCAGAAAAACAAAAAACGCTAACTCTTCCGGTGACATCTCAACGCGCTTTCTAGAGACGATGAAATAGGTTAGACCTGAGGGCACCTTCTTTATTATTATCTTTCGTTTTTTTTTATTATTTTAATACTTTATTGCATATGAGTATTATGGATTGATGCATGATGTGAATTCCGGATGAACGGAATGCATGTTCTCTTTTGTGGTATATCGGATGGAAACCCAAACGTAAATTTCGTAGCCGAATCCGAATGGACGGTAGTACGGTCTGCACTCGGGATACAATGCCACGTACCACTTGAGAGACACACGCATTTCGTTTCTCCAAACTGTTGTTTCTAATTAGGGTCCAGGATCGATAATAAGCATGAAAACATTGCGAATACACATCGAAGAAAGTTGCGAAATACTTACATCGATCGGTTGAGCGACACGGCGGCAATCAATGGAACTTCAAAAACGAACTGGTTTGCGTTAACTACAGTGCAGTTTTTGCTCACTGTTTTGACTTCGTTTTTGGTCCTTCGTCAAGCTCCAAGCTTCATCAAACGTTTTCCGGCTCATGGGTTAGCTCCTATCACCTACGCATATCTCATAAGTGTGCTAGCACTTGTGATTTTGCCACAAAACCACACTCTTTGCTCCCCCTCACTGCTCACGGGTTTCAAAACCAGAAACAGAAAATTAAGCCACTTTGGGCGTGAAGAGAAAGATGAAAGAAGAGAGAATGTTGGTTGAATTTCCAATTTTGTAATATATACACTCATTTGAATTTCACATGCATTTCATGTGAATTTGGCTTTAATAAGTCAACCATTAAAGCCTCCACCACCCACATCACTCTCAATCCATCAAGTTGTCAGTCACATCACTCAAAGTGACAAGTGATTTGACGCTTGATGCGACTAGCGATTGGAAGCTTGATTAGACGTGCCGCACTCGAATTCGAAATGCGAATGCGCTCGCAAATAATCTCGGGCTCGGGTTCGCTAATTCTAAATTAACGAATTTTCCGTCGCGTCGTAATTAAATGATTACGCCTAGCGAAATCATTATTCACGTCGCTAACGAATTAATTCTAAATTAATTCGTTCGCCCGAATTAAAATCTAAGTTTAATTTCGCGTCGAAATCAAATTTCATTTAATATATCAAATATATTAATTTCTCTTTAATTGATATTTTATCCCAGATAAATATCTATCTCCGCAATTAATCCCAGATTAATTTCTCTCTCTTCTAATTAATCCAAGATAATTAGAGTGCGAGTTATACGTCATCGGTGAAATCTTTGGGAAGCGACCCATGAGATCCCCGGATATGTTTTCAGTGAATTCGGTCATCGGACTATCCGAACACGTAAGTACCTCGTACTACGTTTATACCGAATTACAAGACAAGGTTGGCCTCTAGCAAAGCGCCATGCCTCCCATTCTCCGGAAACATCCTTACAAGAATAAAGATCTGTATCAGGCGTAGTATACCGTAGTATTGCATATTTCTGTCCAGCATCGGATGATCACGTTTAGGCCTGGGGCTGGAAATGTGTCTGCCCCGTACGAAGCACATGTCGGATGTCTGGTGCTAGTCTCTATAATCGGATAACCTGACCTTGTCATTTTATCCCGATAGCTGCAGCATTTAGAGTACTAGTACCGTATCCTACGTGACCATCATCTCCATATGACTGGAGTGACACTTCCATCTTGACACACACCCAACACACTACGATTCTCGATATACCCAGAATTGGCGTACAGGTACCGGTTTAAAGCCCTGGACGACCTCAACCAAAGTATATTGATTGTCGTATGCATTAGCGGTGCAAGTCTCAGGTTAAGAGCAAATACACCTACCCTGATTGCGGACTCCCATAGACACCATAGTCATACTACCAATGGGATTCCGCGGGGTCTTATCCAGAGTGAAGCTGTTTCCCGTACCATCGGTGAAACACAACCTTTTATTACACTTGCATGAGTATCCTATACCCAAATATATGATAACTATGCCGTTGTGCTCTCACAAACGCGCACAAGTGTAATACTAGTCTTTTACGTATTTATCGATTTTTCAATCTCGATAATACTCTGACTAGGGATATTTAATGATTAATCCTTCGTGGACTGATACTGTCTCATATCATTCTCTGTCCAGGAACAAATCATAGGGACCTCTCATCATTTATACATCTAGGTGATCTAATCACAAATGATAAGAGTGCAATCTCCTTTGTCACATAGTTAATTTGTACAACAACACAATGATTTGTACAAATAGTGACGCTATGGGTCATTTGTCCAACAATCTCCCACTTGGCCTATAGCCAGTCACTCGAGTCTCTGACACCCGATACAACGAACAATGTTGGCTCAAATTGCTGAGAAAGGTTTTCGTCAGCGGATTTTCATGTTTATCGTCTGATGCGATTTATACGATCATCACATCGCCACGATGTATGATCTGAACGAATAAGATGATTACCGGAGTATTTATCTGGATCGGTGATGATACCATTAATTCTTTTAGCATGTGCTGAAGCCTAGCTCAGCTGCTAAGAGAACTATATCTAATCTAATTAGATTTTTATCGACCCAGAAGGCTTCTATTGCTGCCTCAGCTACAGTAATAACCCGTATTTGTTGTTTATTCGTAACAGTATCTAGCAAGGAAGATTTCCAGCTCACTGTACACCGTTATTCAAACTGTATAGTACATTTTTTATCGGTTAGGAACTTGTATTAGTGATCCCAGTCACTTCAAGTTCTCATTCT
Source organism: Zanthoxylum bungeanum (assembly GCA_019454045.1). NCBI lineage: Eukaryota > Viridiplantae > Streptophyta > Magnoliopsida > Sapindales > Rutaceae > Zanthoxylum > Zanthoxylum bungeanum. Next base: position 110,222 of record SKCR01032806.1, read on the forward strand.
CCAGAATCCAGTGACTATCACTTGGATTGGCCTGTTTTGTGACTAATATGCTCAAAGCATATTAGACACCAGGTCGCGTACATTTTTCAATGTACGAGTTTCTCGGAGAGTTTTCTCGAAAGCCAGCTTTCGCCGATAGTTATTTTGGGATATCATTTCCAAGAATGACATATCTTCATTATTGTAAAGGACAGCCACTGTCAGTGCGCTCCCACTAACCCTCTTATATACACAAGAATCATTTCGTTTTGAATTAATCATAAACCATTATGATTACATCAAAACGAAAATTCTAAGAACCTATGTTTGCTTCAATCCAAACATGGATCGAATAACCTGCAAACCTTGTTTGCTAGTAAAGTACGATAAAATCGCCAGGATGTTGTAAACATCCTCCAACAGGTTTTCTTTTCAGAAAGCGATTTTCCCGTTGAGCTGCCATATTTCATAATGAAACATGCAGCATTAGCAAGCATTTTCCAAAATGGATTTACCGGGCAAACGGTAAAAGGTTGAATCGTAGTCAACACAATGTTATAACGATACCTTTCCGTAAAAGCCTAGCTTTATACGTTGGTATGTTGCCATCCATGTATGTCTTCCTTGAAGACTTATACATTACCAGTAGGCACAATGCCTTGCGGTACATCAACTAGTATCCAAACATAGTTGATATACATGGAATCCATTTTCGGACTCATGACACTTTGTCATTATCAGGGAGTCGATACTACTTGTATCACTACCTCATACGTAGTCAGTTGGTATACCTCAAAAATTGACATCTTCATCTTCACGAGGTGAGATCAGAACCCATACCCCAGGTTGTTTTCTGACTCTCTTCGACTATGCGGTTCTTGTGTATTTGAAGATTAATGGTAATAGTTTCAATCCTTGATGAACTATTTGTGTTCCATTAGGATCAATGCCTTGAATAGTATATACTACTCCGACTTTCGTTCATCGAGTTTTTTACTATCCTCCCACTTACCACTGCATATCGGTTTCCTTTTAGGATAACCGCATGGTGAGCAACCACAATCCAATTGTTCTCTTGTGAGTTGTATAGTACAATACTTATGGTATCCCTAGGATAACTTATAATTGGCACTTATCCAATTTGGGTTTTAGTTTGGTATCATCCAAACATATGCCTAGCATCCCCAAATTATCAGGAATGTGAAACCCGGTTTCTTTCCCGTTCATATCCAATATGATCTGTCAAACAGATTATAATGGAACCTTATTCTAAATAAGTTCTGCACTGTTTATGCTTATCCTGTGAAGGAAATTGTAGCTCAGAGCGACTCATGATTAACCTTATCCATTATCATGTCAAAAATCGGTTTATCCTTTCGGATACACCGTCAAATTGACGTGTTCCGGGAGGAGTCCTCTTTGAAAGAATACTTTACTCTTTCAAGTATAGTAGAAACTTATTGCTTAAGTATTTTCATTACGGTCCTTACCGTGACGATTTAATATTGTAGCCGATCTGTTTGTCTATTTCGTGTCGAAACTATAAGAGTTTCCGATTTGCGTTCTTCAAAAGAAACACATAACCATAACGAGATGCCACATCCGTATAGGTCACGAAATATTCATCCACATCTAGCCTAGCTAGACATGGGCCACTAACTTCATTATGAATTAGGGCTAACAGATCGTGGCATTTACACTTTTACCAAGTAAATATGTTATAGGCATTTTGCCTAATAAACTAGATTCGTAGACTTTATTTGATTGGAATCAAACAGTCCGAGTACCCACTCTTCAAAAGTGTGGATATACGAGTCTTGTTTCATCGTGTCCCAGACAACAATGCCACAATTAGTTTCTTCTGATCAAATCAGTTTGACGCTATTTGTTTGTCATGTTATATTTGAGATTTATTTATATTCAAAATAAAATTCTGTTATTCACATCTAATGTGTTTATCTCAATATCATCTTTATATAATGAAACACTTTAGTGTTCTAGAATATAAAGGTTCACCCGCAGCGGTGTTAAACACTGATATAGAGATAATGTATCTAGTCAAACTAGTTACATTATAACAGTTCCTAATTTAAGTACATACCCGAAGGTAGTTCCTAAACTTAGGTATCTGCGGTTAAAACAGCGACTTTCGTCCCGTTTCTAAATCGCAGATTAAATCTCAATTGAAGTCAGTATCCTATTCAAATCAGATTCTGAACATCAATATAATTTATGTACCACACTAAGTATTTAAAATCTATTTTAATACTAGTAGTGAACATAATGTTGACAAACATATTTGAAGTCAGAGCATTGCTCGTCTTCAATTATTCTTGGGATATGTCATTTTTTATTCTTCCTAGAAGATTATAATGATTTTTTCATTTGCCCTTTTAAACACTCCAGAAGCCTTTGGCCAACCTGGCCTTCTAGAATATCGAAGTAAAGTGCGCCTTGCGCTACTTACCTAATTGCAAAGTTTGACTTTATCTCCTTGAGAATAGTCATTAATTCTCCAAGAATTATTCATTGCAATTTTAATACTTCTTAAATCAAAACATAGATTTATGACAAGTATAATGGATTAAGCACTAAAGTTATCATTACATGAATATTCCAAATATCATGTTCCACTTATTTGCTTAACTCCTAGCTTAGGCATATATATTATTTTATCAATAAAATAACTTATTATTATTTTTCCAGAACCATTCTGAAATTTATTCCCAATTTAAAATTAAAAGTCGTTTAATACATTTTCCCCAGGATTATGTTTTAAACACTAATCTCTCAAGTTATCTTGATTTAATAGTCCAACTATTTAATCAATGATTTAGGTACTATTTCATATAATGATTATTATAGTCCAACTATTTTAATCAACATAATTAATTAAATCAAATACATTGATTATTATAATCCAATTATATAATCTAAATAATGATTGAATTGTTTGAATATAGTCCAACTATTATTAAACAACAATTTAAATATTAGTCCAACTAACATTTAATATATATGACGAATGATATTTGAGCGCGTATGGCGAGTAATTGAACGAATATTGCAAATTCAATTCTTGCCTCCCACTATTTTTCGGCGAGCCTGTAACCATCTATCGAGTACTCTCGGGAACCGTGTTTCCTAGTGGGCTAGAATCCCGTTAAATATCACACAATCTTGACTTTGGCCAACAAATTGTACGATAATTAACTAGGTAGATCTCTAAGATCGATTGGATCCAATCAATTCCTAGATCCGGTAGGGGGACATCCAAGTCCGAAACATATATCTTATATTGCCCATACATCCATTGTATTGCCTAACCTTTTTCCTCTGAATCACCAAGTCTTGGCTTTGGCACAACAAACTTAGTGATCCCAGTCAAGCGCGACCCATTGACCATGGAAAGCTTCGTAATCAATGTCGATGGACAAGAAGTGGTCTTGACTTTGGCCAACAAACCACAACTTGGACAAGACACTGACATTAACAAAGCTCTCGTGATTCAAACACATCTTCGACAAACAAGGGCTTGACTTTGGCCAACAACCCAATGCCGTCTCGGATCTTGAGTGAGAATCATTCAATGGAAGGAGAAAACGCTTGATATAAATTGAGGGTTTTTCGTGTGCTAATTGGCAACCAATTTATTATCTTTTGTTAAGGTCTCATCATCATACACCCTTAAACATGCATTCTAAACACATAATAAAGCGTATATGAAAAGTATAATGATATGCGAATGGATACTTTACCACAATTGATCCTAGATCAAATCTCTCACTTTCTCTCTCCCGCTAGCACAAATATCTGCTTCTACTCTAACCCGTTACACTACACTTCTAAAGAAACCTCATTTACATTGAGGGGAATAGGTGAGAAGATAATACAATGAAATGAGAGGTAATAAGGCTGGACACGCAGGTCCAATTTAATGAATCGAATTTATTACAATTTCCAAATTGCCCCACCTATCTAATATCCATCCGATATACATTATTCATGCATCGCAATCATGTATTCACACAAGCATGTTATCAATCAATCTAATAATCAATTAATTCTCTGATAATTAGTGATCATCCAATGTTTAAACAACGATTTGATTTTGTGCGAGTTAAACTCGTCTTGCGAATAAGTACTCAAGTACGAATTCTCGAATTAAACTAAACTACATCATTAAATCCAATTTAATATGCTTCAATTCTAATTCGCTATTTAATTCCAAATTAAATACTACACTTTAATAATGAACTTTACGACTTAAATTCCAAATTTAATCGTAACGGGTCTCAAAGCCCGAAAACGTCCAACGTCAATTTAATTAAAGTCCAATGGGCTTTTTAATTGATTCTTGAGGCGTGGACTTTGGTTCAACTCGGGTCAAACCGAAAACCAAAGTCCAATCCGGGAGTTACCCCATAAGCCCATAAATCAATTTTGGCCCATTAGGCCCAATTAAACTTTAAAGTCCATTAAGTCGTATTGGGCTTTATGGTGGCGGTTTTGGCCCAATTGGATCCAACCAATTTTGCCTAAACCCAACTTTGTACAACAAAGCCCAACAAGCCCAATAACAACTTTAAAAGCCAATTTCCAAAATTAGGCCCAAATAATTAAATACCAAAATCCAAATTCCAAATTTCCAATTTAATTACCAAAGTGTATCACATGATTAATACCTAAATTAACATTTCTAAAACATCAATTACACAATTAATCATGCTAATTATCAACAAAACATGTCCAACATATTTCATCAAAATCAAACCCAATACATGCTCCATAAAGTCTCGGCAAATACAAGGAATTTTATATCAATTCCGAATTCAATCCAATCAAATCCAAATTAACATTAAATCCACATTTCCAATTGATTCAAGTCATCCAATGAACAAAAATCAAAAAATCACCAAGACCATTAGGACTTAAGGCATTCGGCCAACATAAGGAATTTTTGGATATATGCTCAATTCAAAATTCAATCCAATTCAATCTTAAATTAACATTATCCACATGATTCCAACTCATCCAATGAATCAAAATAAAAAATTCCAAGAATTCAAAGATCCTAATGTATTCGGCCAACATCCAATTTTGGGGAAATTATTCCAAATCAATTTTCATGAAATTGATCCAATCAATCTTCAATTCAACATGTTTTAAAGCATACTCATTCATCCAATTTCACAAAATCATGCTTGAAAACAAATTACCAATTACCCAATTTAAGCCCTAAAATTTTCATGCTCAACCTAGGCTCTTGATGCCATTTTGGTTTCTAATTAGGTCCAGGATCGATTATAAGCATGAAAACATTGCGAATACACATCGAAGAAGTTACGGAATACTTACATCGATCGGTTGAGCGACACGGCAAGCAACGGAACTTCAAAAACGAACTGGTTTGGCGTGAACTGCAGTGCAGTTTTTGCTCACTGTTTTGACTTCGTTTTTGGTCCTTCGTCAAGCTCCAAGCTTCGTCGAACGGTTCCCGGCTCATGGGTGAGCTTCCCTATCACCTACGCATATCTCGTAAGTGTGCTAGCACTTGTGATTTTGCCAAAAAACCACACTCTTGCTCCCCTCACTGCTCACAGTTTCAAAAACCAGAAAACAGAAAATTAAGCCACTTTGGGCGTGAAGAGAAAGATGAAAGAAAGAGAGAAATGTTGGTTGAATTTCCAAATTTGTGTAATATATACACTCATTTGAATTTCACATGCATTTCATGTGAATTTGGCTTTAATAAGTCAAACCATTAAAGCCTCCAACCACCCACATCACTCAACCATCAAGTTGTCAAGTCACATCACTCAAAGTGACAAGTGATTTGACGCTTGATGCGACTAGCGATTGGACGCTTGATTTGACGTGCCGCACTCGAATTCGAAATGCGAATGCGCTCGCAAATAATCTCAGGCTCGGGTTCGCTAATTCTAAATAACGAATTTTCCGTCGCGTCGTAATTAAGATTACGCCTAGCGAAGTCATTATTCACGTCGCTAACGAATTAATTCTAAATTAATTCGTTCGCCCGAATTAAAATCTAATTTTAATTCCGCGTCGAAATCCAATTTCATTTAATATATCAAATATATTAATTTCTCTTTAATTGATATTTTATCCCAGATAAAATATCTCCGCAATTAATCCCAGATTAATTTCTCTCTCTTCTAATTAATCCAAGATTAATTTAGAGTGCGAGTTATACGTCATCGGTGAATCTTTGGGAAGCGACCCATGAGATCCCCGGATATGTTGGCAGTGAATTCGGTAGTCGGACTATCCGAACATGTAAGTACCTCGTACTACGTTATACCGAATTACAAGACAAGGTTGGCCTCTAGCAAAGCGCCATGCCTCCCCAATTCTCCGGAAACATCCTTACAGGAATAAAGGATCTGTATCAGGCGTAGTATACCGTAGTATTGCGTATTTCTGTCCAGCATCGGATGATCACGTGCTAGGCCTGGGGCTGGAAATGTGTCTGCCCCGTACGAAGCACAATGTCGGATGTCTGGTGACTAGTCTCTATAATCGGATAAAACCTGACCTTGTCATTTTATCCCGATAGCTGCAGCATTTAAGAGTACTAGTACCGTATCCTACGTGACCATCATCTCCATATGACTGGAGTGACACTTCCATCTTGACATCACACCCAACACACTACGATTCTCGATATACCCAGAATTGGCGTACACAGGTACCGGTTAAAGCCCTGGACGACCTGAACCAAAGTATATTGATTGTCGTATGCATTAGCGGTGCAAGTCTCAGGTTAAGAGCAAATACACCTACCCTGATTGCGGACTCCCATAGACACATAGTCATACTACCAATGGGATTTCGCGGGGTCTTATCCTGAGCGAAGCTGTTTCCCGTACCATCGGTGAAACACAACCTCCTATTACACTTGCATGAGTATCCTATACCCAAATATATGATAACTATGCCGTTGTGCTCTCACAAACGCGCACAAGTGTAATACTAGTCTTTTACGTATTTATCGATGTCCAATCTCGATAATACTCTGACTACGGATATTTAATGATTTATCCTTCGTGGACTGATACTGTCTCATATCATTCTCTGTCCAGGACCAAATCATAGGGACCTCTCATCATTTATACATCTAGGTGATCTAATCACAAATGATAAGAGTGCAATCTCCTTTGTCACATAGTTAATTTGTACAACAACACAATGATCTGTACAAATAGTGACGCTATGGGTCATAATTGTCCAACACAAACTTGTATTCGAGCATGATTATGTTATTTCTTTATGCATGATTTAGTTCTTTAATTTTGCATTAGTAATCTAGTTTACATTTATGTCGAACTAATTATTTATTTGTTCTTTGCGTTGGATGATTCAACATGCTCGTTGTGTGATATTATATGCTTGCCATTGTGATGACTTATTTTTTATACATTCGAACTTAGGAGTAGAATACTCTTAGAAATATGTTGCTTAGTCTTGGTTAGATTATTGCACAAATCATTTCATTACAAGTGGCATAAGTAAGGGACCATTCTGAACCCAACGGTTTGAGGTCTTCCCTTGCGAGGGGTGAGTGCGGCCTTAAATCATTTTTCCCGGTTCACACCGGGTGGCGACTCAATTATTCATCGGTTTAGTCCCCCGCGGGCTACTCCGTACTCTCAACTAGGCCGCGAGCCTAGAACAACATGCGTCGTCAACATCTGTGTCCTACAATATTCCTTAAAAGAATATTTATGGAGAGTTGGGTAGGCACGGTGCTTTGATAGAAGCCAACCATGTCTTGTAAATCGGTAAGAACGTGGTACTAGGTACGCACGTATTCGGATACTCCGATGACCATATTTACTGCCAACATATCCAGGGATCTCATGGGTCGCTTCCCGAAGATTCACCGATGACGTATGACTCGAACTTAATTAATTTGGATTAATTGAAAGAGAGAGAAGATTAATCGAGGATTAATTACGGAGAATTTTATCTGGGATAAAATTCAATTAAAAGAGAGAGAACGATTAATTTGGAATTAATCGATAAAATAATATATTCGATATATTCAATGAAATTATATTTTATAACGGAATTAAAATTAGATTTTAACTCGGGCGAACGAATTAATTTAGAATTAATTCGCGAGCGACTTTAATAGTAATTTTGCTAGGCATAATTATTTAATTAAATTTGATTTAATTAAGTCGCAACGGAAAATTCGTTAATTCGAAATTAACGAACCCGAGACCGGAAAGTGTTTGCGGGCCCACTCGGATTTTGAATTAAAGTGGGGCCCACACAAGTCATATCACCTAGTCAACTTTATCTATCTTTTTGGTTGATGTAAGTTGTTGGAGATAACTTGTAGTTTACACAAACTTGAGAGACATGTGAAAGACATATACTAACTTTTAGTTTGGTAATTGAATATACTTGATTTTGGAAATCAATTTTTTACACAATCTCTCTTTCTTCTCTATGGCCGAATTTGGCCTTCTCTTTCTCTCCAAAATGGCTTGAACTCAAGGGTTCACACTTGATGATTTTGAATCAAAATCTTGGATGCTAGCACATTAAAGGAGTCATACAAAGGTGTTAGGGACACTAATCCATGAGTTTGAATTCAAGGACACTTGGAAGCTCAACATACATCAAAGAGGAGCTTGGAGCGACTTCCATGGAAGAAAAGTTTGAACTCTCCGCCAACATCCAAGCCGATCAAAGTGAGTATTTCCGCTACTTCTTGCGTATTCACATTCTTTTATGCTTAATTGATCTTGGTTTGACCTAAGAAACCCAACAGTTTGAACCTTACAAGTTTCTCTTTCTTCTTCGGGCATAAAAATCGCGCAAACAATTTTTTGGCGACCACAGTGGAGACTTGGTGTAAGAAGTGGAGATGCCTTCGAAAAGAAACACCCAAACTGGCTTAAGTACGGAGGAAGGAGGACTAGAGCAAACCAACCAACCCCATGTTCCAGTCGTAGTGGGTCACTTCGAGGGTCTGGCGGACGCTAGTCGATACGAACCTATGCGAGAGCTCAGCCCTAATGCGGTCCACGCGTTGTTCGGTGAATTCACATAGGATGTTGTCGAACAGATTAGGCTTCAAAATGCTCACGTCATAGATAAATTTGTCTCGACTAGCAATTCACTTTATGAAAACATGGCCAAACACCTAAGTTCATTAAATGAATTAATGGCCAAATGTGTAAATGGTGGGACAACACTGCCGTGGACTACGCCCCTCCCTGCACCGAGCAGTCAGGAGGCTGGTCCGTGTAGTGTTCCTCCGCTAGGAGTCGACATCCATATGGTTTCCAGGGGAGGAAAGGGTCTTGGGGACAATGGCCTACATTCAGGGCCAAATCTACACCAAGGGCCGAATATGGCACAACGCGAAGTGGTGTTGCCCCAAAATGTCCAGGTTTTCTCAGAGACAGAATCATGATTATGTCCCACTTGTGAGATGACCACAATCGCCACCCATAGCAATGACATTCAATGGCAATGAAATGTTGAGAGAACAGATGACCGAAATTCTTCAAAACCAATTCGGTCTAGGAGTAGGGCCAATTCGACCGAGCTATCGGAAGCCATATCCAGATTGGATCGATGTGGCATATCCGTGGCCTAGGAATTAAAAAATACCTGATTTTTCCCTGTTTACATGATCTGGGGAAGTTTCTACTATGGAACACATAGGGCGATTTACCATTCAGTGTGGAGAAGCAACTGATTTTCATAAGTTGAGGTTATTCCACGGCTCACTGTCGGGAGTGGCTTTCTCCTGGTATATCAGCTTACCGGCCAACTCAGTAGAAAATTGGCAACAAATGGAACAGTTATTCCATGCGTAATTCTACAAGGTCGAATCTGAAGTGGCCCTGGCCGATCTGGCAAACTTGAGACAGTTACTAGGAGAATGTGCCGAGACATTCTTACAGAGGTTTAAAGTGGCTCGAGGCCGATGTTACGTGCCTTTTCCAGAAAAGAAATTCGTGAGAATCTCTCAAAGTTGTCTCAATTTCGACCTGAAAAAGAAATTTCAAGATCGTGAATTTTGGGACCTCCCCCAACTCATTACTAGTGTGGTGCGTTATGAACGATTACTAAGGGAGGAAGAGCAAATGAAAAATTCTAGAAAAGGGACGTATTACAGGAAAATCGAGTATGAAGTAGGCAAAATGGACATCGAATCGGTCTACTTGTGTTTGGCCGAATTGGTTAAAGGGAAGCCGTATGTTTGTAAGGTATGGGCCGAACCCCTAGCCAAAGAAAAAAATGATAAAAAGAGTAGAGACTTCTCTTTTGACATCACAAAAGTCGATGCCATATTCGATCAGTTATATAAGGACAAACAGATTAGCTTGAACGATCGCCACACGTTGCCAAGCGCCGAGCAAATCGGCGGGAAAAAATATTGTAAGTGGCATAATGCGTGGTCCCATTCAACTAATTTTTGGGGTTGGTGCTCGGAGCGCCAATTCCTGGTTGTATTTCTTTATGATCTTCTGTAAATATTATTATTATGAATAATATATGCAGTTTCTATAATATAATGTATCTTTTAATATGGTAAAGACGTAATGACCTTAGAATGACTAGTCATGGTGTTGTTGCAAAAGCGTCGCAACTGACATTGAGTTATATCATGACGTTGTCATTCTCAAGCAGTTCCTGGTCAAGGTTTACACTACTTGTTCAGTATAGTAAACCCGTTGAGACCGGTCCATATCGTATACTGGAATATATGATTCCAATGGTTTCTCAATGAAACATAAGTCTTGGAGACTAGTATAGACGTGTAGGTGTTTATAGCGGATAAACACTGAACGACTCACCGAAGATTCTTAATGGATGGTACACCAACGTCAATAAGAATCTTATCAGGTTGAGTAGCACTTGTGATTCTTAGACTTGAGATGCCACTGTGGGCACATGAGACATCTTCTACACTTAGATGGCAGTCACGTCACCGATCTATTAAGATCAGACCTCCGCATGTTCGTTGGGTGTAGATAGATCCTCAGGGTGTCCGGGGTGTATCGAGATAGGATCCGTCAGTTCTGTGTATCAGAGCATAGGTAGTCCATATGATTAGCAATCAGATAAAAACCATGGGCCCGTGGTACAATTTAGAAGTTAGTTCTAAATTTTCTTTTTGAGATTTCTAATAGAATAATCGACTGGATAATCTCTATAGTGATTTGACGTTTACATCTATATCTCTGGGATTTATCCGGATACCTGTGACGGAGGAATTATACATTTGCCTTGACCTCGACCAGTATGATTCAGCGAGTTTATCTGTGATCGTCATAATTTACGGGTGGATAAATTATGGACACGAAATTGGATTTCGTGACGGATATGCCTGAATCTAGAGAGTCTCACTAATGAAATATACTCGTAGAGTACTAGGGCAACATTTATAAATAATACTGATTATTTATTAAGTCGTTTAAAGGTTAAATGCAAAATACATGTGTAGGGACCCAATAGTCATTTCCTTAATTTTTGTGTATTTTCATTTAATGTTAGATTAATTCAAATACACATTAATTAATTGTCAAATTGAGATATTTGACTAATATCATAAATATATATATGTATTTAATATTTAATGTAAATATAATACACATATATTTAATATATTTATATTTAATTAATTATTTAATTGTTAAATGATTAAATTAATTAAAGTATAGATATATTTTAAAGTTATGATATTTATTTTAATGACTTGAGTGCTTTTGTTGACATACTTTAATTCATTAAATGGTTGATGATTAAAAGTAACAAGTTAATAAAGTAAAATTAAATGAAACAAAAATCAAAATATCTAGATATTATTCTTAGCTATTTTCGGCCAAGGGTATATTGTGCAAGAATATATATTGTTTTGTTTCATTTAGGGTTTGTTAACCATCAACACTTATCACAAAAAATTCCATTGAAGAAACAAAAGAAGCTTGAGATAAAGATAAAGAAAAACAAGAAAAACTTAGGAATTTTAGTAGGTTTCTTCAACTTGCTATTAGAGGAAAGTGTTCCTTTTGTTCTACGCTACACGCTATGATGTTCTCATGTATTTTTTTCTTTATTCTTTGTGTTTTTGTTTGATGGAAGTTTGTGTATAGGGTTATGCATGTATAAAGTTGATAGAATGTTACTAATGAAGTAGTAGTAAGCGTTTTTCATAGTTTGAGAAACTTGTTGATAATCTAGAGTTGTTGACCCACTCTTAAATGACCTAGATTTGATCTATAGTTATTTCATTGTGTTCAGAGTTAATTGTAATGAAAGAAACATGATTGAAGTGTTGGATTTTACCAATTTGGTCTAATTTGTCCAATTTGAAAAAATTGAAAAATTAGGGTTTTATACCACTTCCAAATTTGGGGCTTTTCATTTATATGATGTATTTGGATGTTTATATGATGCATGTATAATATTGGGTTGATTGGATTTTGCCTTAATGTGTTTTGAACATTGGAAGTGCAAAATGCACATTAACCCACTACATATAGGCTCTCGGCCTGGGCTATTTTTTTGGAAATTTATGTTGCGATTTGAATTTCAATATGTATGACATGTTAAATTCATATATGTAATGATTTAGAATCATCCAAAATCGTTTCGAACAATTTCAGATTAAAATAAACAAAATGCTTGGTTTAGGGGTAATTTAGTAAATTCACAAAAATTTGATTTATAGTGTTTTATTTCATAATTTGATTATTGGATAATAAAATAAATAATTTTATTTCATTTATCCGAGAAAAAATTTTGAAATCGGAAAATTTTGATTTTCCACTATTCCGTTGCGTTACCGGATTTCCGCAATAAAACCCATTCAAAATGGTATCAGAGCGAGTCTGATTCTAGGCCCTCTAATATGATTAGCCCTTTAATTCAATGTTTAATCATGTTTTCTTAACTTTATACATGCATGTTTTAATCTAATTTGATTAGATTTAGGGTGTATGACACTTAGCGGAAAACCCATAATTAATAAGGTTTAAATGTAATTATGTATTTGATGCATGTTATGTGATCCGTCTTGTCAATACCATTTATAAATATTTCTCCGTGACTAAATCTGAGACCGTGGCTCTGCTGTGAGGGTGTAGCCGATAGAGATTTATTTATACCGGATGTATATCAGATAATAGATAAATTCAAGCGAAAGCGCAATCCTGAACGTGCCCTAGCTGTCAGGGTTACGCAAGTAACTTGAGTTTATCATTGACGAGTTTAACCTTGGTATGTCTCCTTGTGGTCCTGCCTTAGCAGCGACAACGAGAAACGACCAGGACCTGAAAACCAAGGAGTCACTAGTGAGTGATTGACAAATGAGTTGTCTACCTGATGAATATACGTAGGCGAGACCGTGCCTCTGTTGTGAGCTGAAATATATTCACGGGATCCACCTTTCACTATTTGTATTTAATTTAATTATTAAATCTTTGTATTCTGTTAAGGGATTACAGTATTGCATGATTTAGTGGGAGGGGCATTTTTAGATTAAAAATCCATGATCTAGTTTATGCTTAAGATATTATATGAAACTGCTTAAATTTATGCCAACCGTTTTTCGTGATCTATATGATAGATTTGCAATGGCGGCACCGTCCACAAATCAGTTTGCGCGTATGCTTGATGCGAACAAACTTAAAGGCACTGATAACTTCGCCGATTGGGATCTGAATTTGAGGATTGTCCTCGATTCCGAGAGGTTGGGATATGTTCTTGAGGGTCCACTACCCCTTGCTGTGGCAGAGGACGCTACATCGGAGGAACGCGAAGTCTTCCAAGCTTGGAAGGATGATGATTTAAGGGTTAAATCATACATCTTAAGTTCGCTTTCACCGGGACTCAAGAAACAGTATTATGGCATGTTAGATGCTTATACTATGATGACACGATTAAGGCAATCGTTTGAGAACCAAGAACAAGTTGTTGTTCATAAGGTCGCAATGGAACTGTTCCATGCGTGATTGGATGAGGGGCAAGCTGTTAGCCCACATGTTCTTCAGATGATCGATTTGATCGATCAATTAAGGCAACATAATCTCATTTTGAATGACATTCTCGGTAGGAATGTCATTTTTGGTTCTCTCCCAGCTTCTTATCGCCAGTTCATGATGTACTTCAACATGAACAAGATTATCTGTACCTACCAAGAGCTGCATAGGATGTTGCTCACGACGAAAGAGGACCTCAAGAAAGGAGTACCAACTCGCCCTCCTAGACCTACTTCACTTTCTTCTTCTTCCCACACTTGGTCAAAGGGAAAGAAGAAGAAATGAAAGAAGAAGAAGGGTCTCGGTCATCAACCACAGGCAAAGATAGCAAAGCCCAAGAGGGATTCTTAAGACAAGTGTCATCACTGCAGCAAAGTCGGGCACTGGAAAATGAACTGTCCTGACTACATTGCCCAACTGAGGAGGGAGAGAGCATCTACATCAGGTACATTTATTTTTCCAGTCATTGATTTATCTTTGGCTTGTGAAGCCGTTACATCCAACTGGAAAGTGAATGACTGTCAAATGGATTCCTCCATTGAAAATTCCCCAGAGGGAGGGTGGAGCGAACTCTCTTAAATACCCTTACCTCTTAGGCTCTTATCGCCTTGGTGACAGGAATAAACCATAGATCCTCCAAATTAGTCCAACACTTTAAATATGCTTTAAGGTAAGCTTTGAGTAAATGATTATCTAGATGTCTTCACAGCTTTTCCTTTTGGCTATAAAAAGGTAGTGAGTGAAGGAAGACACCAAATCATTATCTAACTCTAGTAATACCTTAGGTTAAATTAACTTTAGTTTGGAAAGTTTTATTAACGCCTTGGTCCCACCCCACTTGTATCTTTTATAATGTCTTTTATTATAAACAAGTGATTTATATTTATTAGCCTTAAAGGTAATAAATCTCTAAGTTCATCACAAAATAGTTACTTAGCTAAGGGATAAACAATACACTCTTTATTTCTTAGAAAGTCTCTAGATGCTTGCACCCCAAAATAATCATGCCAATTCTAATCATACATAGAATTATCAAGAATATGAGTTTTAATATGTTGGAATTATTTTAGGCATTAAATAACTTTGATTAATATTTAATTATGATATTGGATTTTATTTTATTCAAATAAATTTACTATTCACGTTTTTCTGCATACGCATGAACTTTAAATGCAATTTCACAATTCAAATTTCCAACGAGCTTTTAAACACCCAATTTCGAGTTTAAATGAGTGAGAAATAATCAAAATAAAAACGGCGCGCTGATACCACTGTTAGGAAGCGGCCGCGAGTGCGCAGCGGAAAAATAAATAATTAAAATTATAATGCCGCTTTCCCTTTTCCCAAGACCTATTTTTTTTATTATTCTACAAGCCTAGGCATGTTACTATATATTCTAAGCATAAAAATCATAAAACATGCAAAGAATATAAACCTAAACATGCTAACTATCATAAGAACTTTAATTAAAATAAAGAAAGAAAAAGACTTACTTGAACCATAGACTCCTCCAGTCCTCCCTCCAATCTACAAGTTTTTCTCGAACTCAGCAAGCTCTTTCACGTTCCAAAGAGCCACCCAAATGTGTGGCCTCGAAAGATGAACACACCAAAGCCAAAACTCAACGGCGAGACTACGCCTTGAGTGCACGGATATTTTGCCCTTGGTGCTAGCCTAGGCAAATACCTCAAAACTTTTAACTCGAGGTTCCTCTAGTCAATTAGACTTAAAGATCCTCAAAATCAGTGGCTTACTCTTAAAACTTTAGAGTTGCTCACTTATATAAACCCAAGATTTGAAAGGTTTGGTGCAAAAATTTGTGAAGAATTCTTTGGGTTTATATAGTGCTCCAAAGACAACAAAATTAATTAAGAATCCAATGTGGGATAAAAGCCAATTTAATCTTAGCCATTAGATCTTAATTTAGTGGTTTAATGAGATTATAAAACCCTAATAAGAGTTTGGGCCGAATTGGAATTCAAAACAAATAACAAAAATAACAAAAAAAATTTCACTATTCACATAGTACTATTCACGTGAATAGTAATTTTTTTTTATTCCAATTCACAAAGTGCCCCTATCGTCATTCACCAATCCCTAAGCCACTATGGAACCTCATAAATGATTTGTTCAATAATTAAACATATTGAACCATTTATGAATAATTCCTACATCAATCATATATGTTGTTAAATATGTACTGTGCACTGTTAACAATTGATTTCGACTTTGTTGTGTGTGACCTTTTGGGTTCCCCTCAAGTTGGACATGAAATGAATCGTGATAATTTAATCGAACATAAATTATCCTCCGAGCAGATGGTCGTTCGAATTCAATGACCAATGTTGACATCTAGCAACATGCCAAGGCCCCCAAATGAGAAGGAAAGATATATATACCTATTCTATATGTGATTTACATATGATACGGTCCCTCGCCTCACTGTATCCCCACCTATTGACCTAGGGTACGGAAAGTGTCTACCCATATGGTCAAAGGTATGATGTTGATATTGTCATGAATCGTGCTAACCCAAGAATCTCACATGATTCTTCCGCTGTGGCCACAGTCTCAAGCACTGATCACACATATCAACCCGCGAACTGGAATACTACTCTTATAATAAAATATTATCCGAGAGAGTGGCGATTCTCTGTTGTGTCTTTACAAACTTCATGTGTTTCAACAAATGACCAATCTTACCCTTATGACCAGATCTTTTGAACCGGGGAAGGAGAATGTCAAAGTTATTTGATCCACACATAAGATTGTAAGGACGTCAAGTCTAAGGACTAGTCATACAATCGATACATGAAAGTTATAACAAACACATGGGATAAACACTCCATATGAAAACTTTCGGCGGTAAGTTCAATGGACACGAGCAACTTATGCATCAATGTAATACACCAAGCGGACGAATCTCCGCTAGTAGCCTATGAGATCGGCTACCCCACTTAAAGGCGGATCATATCATCATGCTAGTCTCTCCGCTTTGTGAACGCCTAGATTATTCACAAAATTATGACTAGGAACATTTAAGAGTAATTATTCTCATAAGGCGTGGAAGCCATCGTCTTATTAGTCCAATGGCTTTATTACAATGTTGATGATTCATATAAGTTATGTAAGACACGTATAATAAAGATTGCCATTTTATTAATTAATGAAAATATTACAAATACATGTATATATAGCCCATCCACAAGTTGGATATAGGGCATATCTCTAACATCCAATTGTCCAAAACCAAGCTTGGCCCAACCAAGCCCATTAAGCCCAAATACAATAAAATTAGCCCAATCCAATTTTAAAGACTAATTTAATTAATATGACATTCCAAATTTCATATTAATTTTAATTAAAGTGTAGTTGCCATAATTAACTAATCAAACTAACATTTCTAAAACATCAATTAAACTAATTAATCATGCTTTAATTCCAATTCATGTCCAACACAAATTGAAGCAAAATAATTCATTCTACAAGCTTATAGCTCACGGTTTTGACAAGAATTCATCATGCAATTTGATTTCAATCCAATTAAATCAGCATTTAACATTCATTTCATGCCAATTAACATATCTAATTTTCAAATTTCAAAAATTCACCATGAGCACTCCTAGGGTTTATATTCGGCCATGTAGTATATTTTGGGGAAAATTAATCCAATCAATTTTTCACTAAATCAAAGATGCACAAATCCAATTCATCACCATTCAAACATAACCCAACAACCAATTTAGGCAAATCATGCTCCAAACACAAAATCCCCAAATTAAAGTCCATGAACCCTAGATTTCAAATCAAGCTTAGGATGGCTCTAGATACTATTGTTAGTGTCCTACACATGCCACAAGATCACTAAGATGATTTGTGTGTGAAAAATCAAAGACAAGTTACGGAAAAACTTTCTTTGATAGGATGAGATTCAAAATTTTTCTTTGTATTTGTTGAAGCTCCAAGCTTTGTAGAGTGTTTCCAACACTTGGTTGAGTTTCCCTATCACACTTGGTTAATTTTGTGAGGCATTATTATTTAATTAAATTGGATTTAATTACATCGCAATGGAAAATTCGTTTAATCGGATTAAACGAACCCGAGCCCGAAGTGTGTAGTCTCACCCAACTTGAATTTTGAATTTAAGTGTGGGACCCACCAACTTACATCACTAGTCATTCAAGTTGATGGAAATGGTTGAGAGCTTTTATGGTAGCTTCTCCAACACACTTTGGGACCCACCAACTTACATCACAAAATTATTACGAAAGTCGCTCGTGAATTAATTCTAAATTAATTCGTTCGCTAGAATTAAAATCCAATTTAATTCCGCATTGAAATCCAATTTCAATTAATATATCTAATATATTATTTTAGCCCAATTAAATAAATTAAATAGTAAAAATCCAATTTCACTATTAAATTCATTTTGCCGATTAATTCCAAATTAATCGCGTTCTCTCTTCTTGACGAATTTAATCCCAGATAAATTCACGACGCAATTTATCCCAGATTAATTCTTTCTATAATAATAAATCCTAGATTAATTCTTGCCGTAATTAATCCCAGATTAATTTTCTCTCTCAAAATTAATCCTAGATTAATTCTGTTCGAGTCAATGTCATCGATGAATCTTTGGGAAGCGACCCAAGAGATCACTGGATATGTTGGCAGTAAATTCGGTTGTCGGACTATCCGAACACGTGCGTACCCTGTACCACGTTCTTACCGATTTACAAGACATGATTGGCTTCTAGCAAAGCACCGTGCCTACCCAATTCTCCAGAAATATTCAACGAAAAATAAACAATCTTTATCAAGCATAGTATACTAAGTATTGCGCATTACTATCCAGTATCTGATGTCACATGCTAGGCCTGGGGCTGGAATTGTGTCTACCCCGTATGAAGCATATATCGGATCACTAGCAACTAGTCTCTGTAATCGGATAATCATGACCTTGTCATGCTATCCCGATAGCTGCAGCATTTAAGAGTACCAGTTCTGTATCGCTGTGTGATCATCATCTCCATATGATTGAAGTGATACTTCCATCTTGACATCACACCCAATACACTACTATTCTCAGTAAACTCAGAAGAGGCGTACACTGAACCTGTTAAAGCCCCGGATGACCAAAACCAAAGCGTACTGATTGTCGCTAGTATTAGCGATGCAAGTCTCAGGTTAAGACCAAATACACCTACCCTGATTCGGATTCCCATAGACATATAGTCATACTACCAATGGGATTCCAGGGGTCTATCCAGAGCGAAGCTGTTTCCGTTCCAACGGATAACAGAACCTCCTATCAAACTTTCATAAGTATCCAATACTTAAATATATGAGAACTATGTCGTTAATCTTCCATAACGCGTAAAAGTGTAATACTAGTCTATTCCGCATTATCGATGTCCAGTCTCGATAATACTACGACTAGGGATGTTTAATGATTAAACTGTTCGTGGATTAATACTGTCTCATATCTTATTAATCTGGAACTAATCATAAGGACTTTTATCATTTATGTATCCGAGTAATCCAATTACAAAATGATAAAAGAGCAATTTCCTTTGTCACATAGTTAGTTTGTATAAAGAACACCATGTCTCTTACAAATATTGATGCTATGAGTCATAGTTGTCCAATAGTTAGACCGTGGTGGAGAATACTTGAGCAATACGTTTCTCGATTACTTGATTGAATATGGTATACTTTCACAGTGGACTCCTCCCGGAACACCTCAACTGAATGGTGTGTCCGAACAGGGAAAACGAACTATGTTTGATATGGTAAGGTCAATGATAAGTCGCATAGAGCTACCAATTTCCTTATGGGGATACGCATTGAACATTGCAATATTTATTTTGAATAAGGTTCTGTCAAAGTCTGTTAGACAGACTCCATATGCAATATGGACATGAAAGAAACTGGGTTTCTCATTCCTGAAGATTTGGGGATGCTGGGCATACGTTAAACATTTGGATGGTACCAATCTAGAACCCAAATAAGAAAGTGCCTATTTATAGGTTATCCTAGGGAAACCAAAGGATATTACTTCTACAACCCACAAGAGAACAAGGTATTTGTTGCTCTCCATGCAGTTTTCCTCGAAAAGGAATTCCTAGATGCAGTGGTAAGTGGGAGGAAAGTAGAACTCGATGAAAATCGGAGTGATACTATTCCTGGCACCGAACCCCTCATGGAACACAAAGAATTCATCAAGGATGAGACTGTTCCATAATTTTCTAATACACAAGAACCGCGTAGGCCAGAGAGAGTCAGAAAACAACCTGAGAGGTATGGGTTTATGATCTCACCTCATGTAGATATTAATCTTATTGAGGATAATAAGCCGGCTACGTATGGGGAATCGATACAAGGTATTGACTCTACTTTATGGCAAGAGGGCATGAAGTCCGAAATGGATTCCATATATACCAACCAAGTTTGGACAGTGGTTGATTCACCAGAAGGCGTTAAGCCGATTGGCTGTAAATGGGTCTTCAAGAAGAAGACAGACATGGATGGCAACATACAAACGTACAAAGGTAGGCTTATAGCGAAAGGGTATCATCAACGACATGGTGTCGATTACGATGAAACTTTTTCACCTCTTGCCATGATTAAATCCATTCGGATAACGCTTGTTATTGCTTCATATTTCGATTACAAAATATGGCAGATGGACGTCAAAACTGCTTTCATTAACGGAAACCTATTGGTGGATGTTTATATGCAACAGCCTGACGGTTTTTGTTGGACAATTCTGACCCATAGCATCACTATTTGTAAAAGACATGGTGTTTTTGTAAAAATTAACTACATGACAAAGGAAATTGCTCTTTTATCATTTTTTAATTGGATTACTTGGATATATAAATGATAAAAGTCCTTATGATTAGTACCGGATTAATAAGATATGAGACAGTATTAATCCACAAAAGGTTTAATCATTAAATATCTTTAGTCGTAGTATTATCGAGACTAGTCATCGATAATGCGGAATAGACTAGTATTACACTTGTGAGCGTTATGGAAGCTTAACGACATAGTTCTCATATATTTGAGTATTGGATACTTATGCAAGTGTGATAGGAGTTTCTATTAGCCGTTGGACCGGGAACAGCTTCGCTCTGGATAGACCCCTTGGAATCCCATTGGTAGTATGGCTATATGTCTATGGGAATCCGAATTAGGGTAGATGTATGTGGTCTTAACCTGAGACTTGCATCGCTAATACTTGCGACAATCTGTATACTTTGGTTTTGGTCGTCCAGAGCTTTAACAGGTTCTGCGTACGCCTCTTCTGGGTATACTGAGAATCGTAGTGTATTGGGTGTGATGTCAAGATGTAAGTATCACTTCAGTCATATGGAGATGATGATCACGCAAGGATACAGAACTAGTACTCTTAAATGTTGCAACTATCGGGATAGTATGACAAGTTCATGATTATCCGATTATAGAGACTAGTTGCTAGTGATCCGATATATGCTTCGTACGGGGCAGACACAAGGATACGAACTAGGCCTAACATGTAACATCCGATACTGGATCGTATTACACAATACATTGTATACTACGCCTGATACAGATTATATATTCCTCGTTGAATATTTTTGGAGAATTGGGTAGGCACGGTGCTTTGCTAGAAGCCAACTATGTCTTGTAAATCGTTGAGAACATGGTACGGGGTACGCATATGTTCAGATAATCCGATGACCGTATTTACTGCCAACATATCCAGGGATCTCTTGGGTCGCATCCCAAGATTCACAGATGATATTTGACTCGAACAGAATTAATCTGGGATTAATTATGAGAGAAAATTAATATGAGATTAATTACGGCAAGAATTAATCTGGGATTAATTATGAGAGAAAGAATTAATTTGGGATTAATTGCGTCAAGAATTTATCTGTGATTAAATTCGTCTAGAAGAGAGAACGCTATTAATTTGGAATTAATCGGCAAAGTAAATTTTATAGTTAAATTGGATTTTACTATTTAATTTATTTATTGGGCTAAAATAATAAATCGGATATATTAATTGAAATTGGATTTCAATACGGAATTAAAATTGGATTTTAATTCAAGCGAACGAATTAATTTGGAATTAATTCGTAAGCGACTTTCGTAATAATTTTGCTAGGCATTATTATTTAATTAAATTAAATTTAATTACGTAGCGACGAAAATTTCGTTTAATCGGATTAAACGAACCCGGGCCCAAAATGTGTTGTGTAAGCCAACTAGATTTGGAATTTAAGTAGGTGGGACCTACAACTTACATCAACTTGTCACTATTTGTGATGTAAGTAGTTGGAATAGTAATTGTATTATTAAACACACAAAATTCACTATTGACCATCTTTTCTCTTCTCTTTTCTTCACAAATGTTGTGACTTCCTCTCTCCCAAAAGAAAATTTTGTTGTAAAATTTCTTGCAAGCTAACACTTAAGGAGTAAATCAAGGTGATATGGAAACTTACCCTTGAATTTAGAATTCAAAATAAAAGCTTGGAGCTTCTACATCCATGGAGAAATTTTTGAAATTTCATCAACCAACTAATGTAAGTATTTCGCAACTTTACTTGGTAAATTTACACTAAAATCTTGTTTAGAGATCCTTGGCATGTCTAGGACACTAACTATGGTATCATGAGCCACCTAAACTTGATTTTAATTTCTAGGGTTTATGGACTTTAATTTGGGGATTTTGCTTGGAGTATGTATTTTCCTAAATTGATTGTTTGGTTGTGATTATATGATGATGAATTGGATTTGAGAAAAATTGATTCGATTAATTTTCCCCAAAAATCCAACATGGCCGAATTTAACCATAGGAAGAACTCATGGTGATTTTTAAAATTTGACAATTGGATATGTTAATTGGCATGAAATTGAATGTTAATTGTTGATTTAATTGGATTGAAATCAAATTTGGATGTTAATTTCATGTTGTTGCCGTGAGTTAAAGCATGTTGGATGAGTTGATTTTGCTTCAATTTGTGTTGGACATGAATTGGATAATCAAAGCATGATTAATTAGATTAATTGATGTTTTGGAAATGTTAGATTAATTAATTAATTATGTTAATTACACTTTAAATTGAATTAATATGTTTTTGGAATATTATGTTAATTTAATTTGTTGTAATTGGGCTAATGGGCTTGGTTGGGCCATGTTTGGTTTTGGACAATTGGGTTGGATCCAATTGGGCCTAAAACCATTTCCATAAAGTCCAAATATGATTATTGGGCCTTTAATAATTTAATTGTGCCTAATGGGCCTAAATTGATTTTTGGCATAGGGTGATTCCTAATTGGGCCTTGGCATCTTGGGTTGGATCCATAATTGCCAAAGCCCATGCCTAAAGAATTAATTGAAAGCCCATTGGACTTTTTGAATTGGCATTGGATGTTAGTTAGGCCTTTGAGACCCAATTGGATTGGATTTGGAATCCAAGTCTAAAAGGCACTATTAAAAGTGTAATTATTTAATTTGGAATTAAATATGAATTAGTATTGGATACAATTTAAATTGGATTTAAAATTATAGTTCGATATGATTCAAGAATACTTACTTTGAGTATTTATTCTTAAACGAGTTGGACTCGTGCAAATCAAACCGTTGTATGAACATTGGATGGTCATTAATCAAATATTAATTAATTGGATTAGATTGATTGACAACATGCTTTATGTGAATACTTGGATGTATTTGTATGAATAATGTATATCAGATGGATATTAGTTGGGTGGGGGCAATTTTGGAAATTGTTGTAAATTTGGAATTTACTTAAATTGGATCTGCGTGTCTAGCCTTTCACCTCCCTGTCTCTTTGTATTTCTCTTCTCACCAATTCCCCTCAATGTAAATGAGGTTTATTTTAGTGTTATGTAATTGGGTAGAAGAATGTAAAGTGCTAGCGGGAGAGAGGAAAGAGATAATGATTTGTTCTAGGAACAAATTGTATTATATATCCATCCACATATCATTATTAATTTATTACGCCTTATTATGATTTTAGAATGCATGTTTAAGGGTATATGATGAGACCTAATTAAAGATAATAAATTGGTTACCAATTTACGCGAAAAAACCCCCACTTTAATATTAAGCGTTTTCCTTCCATTGAATGGTTCTCTCTCAAGATCCAAGATTGACTTTGATTTGTTGGCCAAAGTCAAGATCACTGTCCATCGCAGATATGTTTGAACCACGAAAGCTTTGTTATATATCGCATGTCTTGGGCAGTTGTGACTTGTTGGCCAAAGTCAAGGTCACTTATGTATATCGACGTGGATTACAAAGCTTTCCTACTGTCAATGGGTCACGCTTAACATGAATCATTAAGCTTGTTGAGGCAAAGCCAAGGCTTAGTTGATTCGGAGGAAAAGGTTAGGATATATATTTGATATATGTTTTGGACTTAGATGTCCACCTACCGGATCTAGGAATTGGATGTGATCCAATTGATCTTAGAGATCTACCTAGTTAAGTTTCATACAGCTTGTTGGCCAAAGTCAATGTTGTGTGTTATTTAACGAGATCCTAGCCCACTAGGAAACTAGGATTCCTGAGTACTCCACAGAGGGTTAGAGGCTCGTCGAAAAATAGTGGGAGACTAGTATTAAATATGCAGTTTTGTTTAATACTTGCTTATACGCGCTCTTTTAATTATTTATCGTCGTTATAAATATATTAGTTGGACTAATATTGAATATTGCTTTCTTTGAACAATTATAATGTACAAGACACTACTCCACTTGTAGTTGGGTATATAGTTGGACTATAGTAACCATTACATTTTGAGTGTATCCGAAATCGTTGATTGGATAGTTGGACTATTGCAATCGAGATGGCTGGAAAGATTAGCGTTAGAGACATTATCATGGGCGACAATGTCTTTAACGGCTCCAATTTTCCAGAATGGGAGATGAATCTCAGGATAGTCCTGGGAGCGGAGAAGTTACTCTATGTCATAGAGAAACCTCTCGGGCCTAAGCCAGAAGTTGAGCAAAAAGTAGAGCATGAGCTTTGGAAGACTCATCGTGATGATAACTTTAGAGCTCAATCTATCATGCTTGCCGCAATGACTCCTCAATATTCGTCGTCAGAACAAAGGATTGGATCCTTATAATATGATTTTGAAATTGAAGGATCTTCACAGATCTAACCTTAGATCTCAGAAGTATGAATTGCAAAAGAACTCTTTTTCACTCGCGTATGTCAGAGGGTACGTCTATCGAGCACTTGTGTCACAGATGATTGCTGACATCGACAACTAGGTTAGCTGGGCATGATGAGCGGAAAATATATCAATATTTACCGCCCATTTTACTTAATATTTTGTTTAGTTTCTCGGGTTTGATGAACGTTTTGATGTGTTTTAGTTTATTTTGCAGATAAAATAATATTGGGATACAATGAAATCATTTAGGACGAAATGTGGGTCAAATAAGGGCAAAAATTGGACTTGACATATTAATTTTGGAGATTGGAAACTTGAAAGGGCGTTTTAACGAAGTGCAGTTTTGGAAATTCCAATTTTGCGCATCTGTCGTATTTTGGGTATAACATTTTACTCCGATATCGGATTGAGCTGATTCAAGTTCCAGATTAAAGAAGACTCAAAGATATACAACTTTGAAAGACAAAATAATTTCGAATTCTGAAGATTTCATGCCCGAAATTGATGAACCATCCTAAGTGTGTTGTGTGTAATTATTAAAGTCATTTTCAATCATTTTCAAAGCAAAAAAAATAAATTAATAAATAAAATAAAAATTATCAAATCACCACCAAACATGATAAGCAATTAGTGGAGCAATTAATAATGGATTTGGTGGAGCAATTAGTGGAGCAATTAATAATGGATTTGGTGGATGATTTGATGGAGGCAAAATTTTGCCTATAAATACCAAGCCATTTCAT
Organism: Zanthoxylum bungeanum; assembly: GCA_019454045.1. Lineage (NCBI taxonomy): Eukaryota > Viridiplantae > Streptophyta > Magnoliopsida > Sapindales > Rutaceae > Zanthoxylum > Zanthoxylum bungeanum. The sequence goes on from SKCR01032806.1 coordinate 136,178, forward strand.
TTGTAAATTCATACTTTCTTCTAAGGAATTCCTTAAGAATACTAAGAAGATTGTATCTTGTTTGTTTATTTACAGCTTTCAGTAATTAATTTCCGCTTTCGCACTTTCTTTTCTTTACTTTTCAGTTTTTACTTTCCGCAATTTACTTTTACGCACAGTACTTTTCTTTCTTTAATTTTCAGTTTTTACTTTTCAGTAATGAGGAGGTAACTCCCTTTGCTGGGGTAAAAGGTAAAACTTTTATTACTAATATTTAGATTAATCTCCCTTAATTATAATATATAAACTAGTTAAAACCTGACTTAACGAGGATACCGCCATATTGGTCGGTTGGTAATTATTTAAATTGGTTTTAACCCGACTAAACTGGATACCGCCTGATTGGTCGGTTGGTAATTAATTATTAATTTGACTTAATCTGGATACCGCCTATATGGCTGGTTGGTAATTATCATGCAAAGTTAATATATTATATTAAGGGAGATATCTAAAAAGAAGTAAGTAAAAGTGGATCATTTTACCTCAGCATTTTCTTTTATTGTACTTTTACTTTATTTACTTTTCAGCAATTTACTTTCAGCATTTACTTTTCAGCAATTTACTTTCAGCATTTACTTTTCAGTAATTTACTTTCAGCATTTACTTTTCAGCATTTAATTTTCAGTATTTAATTTCAGCATTTACTTTCCGTCATTTACTTTTCAGCAATTTACTTTTCAGCATTTTACTTTATGTCTTTTATTTTATTTAAGTTTTTACTAGCCCTAGTTATGTGTCGTAACTAAGTTAGTTATCTGGGGTTGTGATGAATTCTAATATCACCGGTTTATAAGGGGTTATTTTATAGTTTGGGTAATTTAAAGGTTTACTTATTAAGTCTTAAGCTTAATGCGTCTATTAATTGGCCACTAATAAGATTGATCTGGTAAATCTAAAATAAACTTGACAAATGAATTTTAGGTTTCAGCCTTAGACTTAATAGCCCACGATCTTCCTTGAGGATAGATAACCCTTTAATAGATTACATGACATACCTGTCGGGCGGGGGTAGCCATAATTGGAACTTAAACTTAATGAATCCAGTAATTTGGTTGACATAGACATATGGTTCAATTGGGTTATACTGGGTATTTGCGTCTGACCATCGACAGAGGCTTTCGCATAATTTAGTGTTCCAGGTTAGTAAACCGATATATTACACAAAATGAAATAACCACTTCATCTTTAAAAGATATTGGAAGATTCACACCCTAGATAGTTTCCTAATATTGAATTTTCTTAAACCTACTTTCGCGCAATTTTATTTACTTGTTTTTAATTCAAAATCATCACCATTTCAAATCAATCAATCAACCTATTAGATACTAGTAATCATTTGACCTCATAAATTAATAGATTAGGTATTAAGTCCTCGTGGGATCGATACTTTTTATACTACTTGAACGATACGTGCGCTTGCGTTATACGCGTGTGATTACCCACCGGTCAAGTTTTTGGCGTCGTTGCCGGGGACTTATTTATCTTTCACTATTAGTTTTGGGGTTAGATACGTTACTTGTATCTAATTTCTTTTTACTTATTGTTTTTGTTTTCTTGTGTTTCAGGTTCTCAGAAACTACATGAGACGAACCAGATGCTTTGAACTCCGACCGCCTGACCCAGAAATTGAAAGAACCATCAGACAGTTGAGAAGGGAAAGGCGAGAAGGCCAGGAAGCTTTAGTCAACATGGAACCTGAACCTTTGGAAGTTGCACCACCGATACCCATTCGAGACAGAACCATTTCGGTGGTCGACGGCTTCATTTCCTGTATTGTACTTCCTCATTTACCAGAAAATGTGTGTGACATCAAAACATGCATCCAGATGATTCAGCAGTCAGTCAGTACGTTTGGGGAAAAGCAACTGAAGATCCTAATTCCCACATCAGCAACTTCCTGGAAGTTTGCGGTACTTTCAATTACAACCGAGCAGCTGAAGAAGCAATGAGACTGCGTGTTTTTCCATACTCCTTGAAGGACAGAGCTAAAGCTTGGCTACATTCACTACCAGCAGGTTCCATCACAACTTGGAACACTCTAGCCACCAAATTCCTTGCAAAGTACTTTCCACCAGCCAGAACTGCAAAGTTGAGGAATGACATCACATCATTCGTGCAACAAGATTCAGAATCCCTTTGCGAAGCTTGGGAAAGATTCAAAGATTTACTCCGGAAATGTCCTCATCATGAGATCGCAAAGTGGCTACAAGTCCAAACCTTCTACAATGGACTTTCAAGAATAATGAGAACCACAATTGATGCTGCTGCTGGAGGAGCTTTGATGGCAAAAGGAGAAGATCAGGCCTGAGACTTAATTGAAGAAATGGCCAACAACAATTCTTTATGGCCAACAAAAATAGCATGATCCAAAGATTTGCAGGAATTTATGAAGTTGGAGCCAACACAGCACTGAATTCCAAGCTGGATGTGATTTGCAAAAATCTGGAAACTCTTAACATGAAAGTTAATGGTGGATCCACAAGTTCACCATTTGGAGGAGTACCTGATTCAGAATCTTACAACCAACAAGAAGAGATAGTGAACTATGTCAACAATTTCAACAGACATGGGAACAATCCATATTCCAACACCTATAACCCAGGGTGGAGGAATCATCCCAATTTCGCATGGAACAACAATTCAGGGCAAAAGAACTACCCACCACCTGGATTCCAACAACCAAATAAAAGCCAGGAGCATGAAAAAGAACCAGGAATAATAGAAGTGCTGGCCCAGTTGAAGAAGCAAGAAGCAAAATACGATGCTTTAGCAGCTATGGTTCAAAATCAAGTAGCATTGAATCAAAGACATTCAGCCTCTATCAAAACACTGGAGAATCAAATGGGACAACTGGAAAATGCTCAGAGTTACAGACCGCCATGTAATCTTCCCAGTAACACAGAACCAAATCCAAGGAACCGAGGGAATGAGCAATGTCAAGCCATCACATTGAAAAGCGGTACTGAAATCAACAAAGATGTTGGAATCAAGGCAACAATTGAGGAAGTTTCAAAAGATGCAGTGCCACAGATGGAGGAAAAAGAAGCAAAGGAAAAAGAAAAAGATCAGATCACTCCACCTCCACCTTTTCCACAGCGACTTCAGAAAAACAAACTGGACAAGCAATTTGCTCGATTCCTGGAGGTGTTCAAAAAGCTGCATATCAACATTCCATTTGCAGAAGCCTTGGAAGAAATGCCCAGCTATGTCAAATTCATGAAAGACATTCTTTCACGAAAACGAAGATTGGGAGATTACGAGACAGTAGCATTGGCGGAAGAATGCAGTGCCATCATTCAGAGGAAACTTCCCCCAAAGTTGAAAGATCCTGGCAGTTTCACTGTCCCATGCACCATTGGAGAACACTATATCGGTAAGGCTTTATGTGACTTAGGTGCAAGTGTTAATTTGATGCCTTTTTCTATTTACAGGAAACTGCAAATTGGAGAAGCAATGCCTACCTCAGTCTCACTACAACTTGCTGATCGAACGCTCGCATTTCCAAGAGGTGTTGTTGAAGATGTGCTGGTCAAAGTCGACAAACTCATTCTTCCAGCAGATTTCATTATCCTTGACATGGAAGAAGACAAAGAAGTACCTATCATTCTTGGGAGACCATTCTTGGCTACAGGTAAAACTGTGATTGATGTACAAAAAGGAGAACTGACAATGAAATACAGGACCAAGAAGTTCCTTCAATGTTTTCAAAGCCATGAAATTCCTGAGCGATGAAAAGGAAGAAGAATGCTTCAGAGTTGATGTTTTTGATAGTATCGTTCAGGATACTGAGCCAAATCCACGGACAAACTTGAAGCTTACATCACCAACATGACTGACAACGAGCTAGATGTTGAAATCCTGGAATGTATCAACTACCTTGACAAACCATTCCGATTCAAATCGACACCACAAGTGGAAAGCCTGAACTGCCAAAGAAAGATCGAATCAAGCCTTCGATTGAAGAACAACCACAGTTGGAGCTGAAGTTACTTCCGAGCCATCTCAGGTATGCATTTCTTGGAAACTCTTCTGAATTACCTGTTATTATTTCTTCTTCACTAACATTGGAGCAGGAAGAAAAGTTGCTGAGAGTATTACGAGAGCACAAAAGAGCCATTGGCTGGACTATAGCAGACATTCGAGGCATTAGTCCATCATTTTGTATGCACAAGATTCTGATGAATGATGAGTACAAACCCACAGTGGAGCATCAACGGAGACTCAATCCAATCATGAAGGGGTCGTAGAAAGAAATCATCAAATGGTTGGATGCTGGCATCATTTACCCATCTCAGACAGCAGTTGGTAAGTCCTTGCAGTGTGTGCCGAAAAAAGGAGGAATTACTGTTGTCACAAATGAAAAGAACGAGCTGATTCCACCAGAACGGTGACTGGATGAAGAGTATGCATGGACTACCGAAAGCTGAACAAAGCAACACGAAATGACCATTTTCCTCTACCATTCATTGACCAGATGTTAGACAGTGGGACGGAGTGAGTTTTCTATTAGTTTCTGGATGGATATTCAGGATACAATCAGATTGCCATCGCCCTAGAAGATCAGGAGAAAACCACATTTACATGTCCTTATGGTACTTTTGCTTTTCGCAGAATGCCATTTGGATTATGTAATGCTCCTGCTACATTTAAGCGTTGCATGATGGCCATCTTCTCAGACATGTTGGAGCAGAGTATGGAGGTTTTTATGGATGACTTTTCTGTGTTTGGAGATTCTTTTGACCACTGCTTGCAAAATCTGGAACATGTATTACAAAGATGCGAAGATACCACCTGGTACTCAACTGGGAGAAATGCCACTTCATGTGCAGAAAGGCATTGTTCTTGGACACCAGATCTCACAAAAGATGGGAGGTAGACAAAGCGAAGATTGAAATTGAAGAAAAACTACCTCCACCGACATCAGTAAAAGGGATTCAGAGTTTTCTTGACATGCAGGTTTTTACAGGAGATTTATCAAAGACTTTTCCAAGATTGCTAACCTCTATGCAATCTTCTGGAGAAGGATGTGCCTTTCAACTTCACCAAAGAATGCCAGGAAGCTTTGAGATCTTAAAACAAAAGCTGATTTATGCCCCCATCATTGTAGCACCAGACTGGACCATTCCATTTGAAGTGATGTGTGATGCTAGTGATTTTGCTGTATGTGCAGTTTTGGGACAACGCAAAGCAAAGATTTTCCACACCATCTACTAATTCAATAGAACTTTGAATGAAGCTCAACTCAACTACACAACCACTGAAAAGGAGTTGCTCACAGTTGTGTACACTTTTGAAAAATTCCTCTCCTATCTGCTGGGTCCCAAAGTGGTGGTCTACACAGATCATTCAACAATCAAATATCTGATCACGAAGAAAGATGCCAAACCCAGATTGATCCGTTGGATACTTCTTCTGTAAGAATTTGACGTGGAGATCAGAGCAGGAAAGAGACAGAAAACCAAGTGGCAGATCATCTATCCAGGCTCAAGAATGGAGAAACAACTAGTAAAGAACTGTAATCAAAGAAACTTTTCCAGATGAACAGCTGTTTGCCATGAAACAGCAAGATGCCCATTGGTATGCTGACTATGTCAACTACATTGTGTCAGGAAAATGGCCGTTGGAATGGACAACTCAGCAACGGAAGAAATTCTTCAAAGAAGTCAAGCACTATGTCTGGGATGAGCCGTACCTGTTCAAACGGTGTGCTGATCAATTATTGAGACGGTGTGTTCCACAAGAGGAGGTCAACAGTGTTCTGCAACACTGTCATTCATCACCATACGGCGGACACTTCAGCGGAAATAAAACTACAGCCAAAGTCCTACAATCAGGTTTGTTCTGGCCCACTCTTTTTAAAGATGCTTATCTTTTTGCTCTTCAATGTGACAGGTGCCAGAGAATGGGGAATATTTCGAGGAGAAATGAAGGACCGTTGCAAAACATTCTGGAAGTGGAGATATTCGATGTGTGGGGTATTGATTTTATGGGACCCTTTGTTCCATCATTCGGAAACCTGTACATCCTGGTTGCTGTAGACTACGTCTCCAAATGGGTTGAAGCAATTGCACTACCATCCAATGATTCAAAAGTGGTGATCAAATTCCTGAAAAAGAACATTTTCACTCGGTTCGGAACACCTCGGGCAATTATCAGTGATGGTGGCTCACATTTCTGCAACAGATACTTTGATGCAATCCTATCCAAATACGGAGTTACTCACAAGGTTGCAACTGCTTACCATCCACAGTCAAATGGACAAGTTGAAGTTTCAAACAGGGAAATCAAAAGAATCTTGGAGAGAATCGTTGGATCAACAAGGAATGACTGGTCAACAAAACTGGATGATGCATTATGGGCCTATCGGACAGCTTACAAGACACCCATTGGTATGTCCCCATATCGATTGATGTTTGGGAAAGCGTGCCATCTGCCAGTTGAGCTTGAACACAAGGCGTACTGGGCACTAAAGAAGTTGAATCTTAATCCACAAGCTGCATGAGAGAAACGACTTCACCAACTTAACGAATTGGAGGAATTTCGCTTACAGGCTTATGAGAATGCCAAATTGTACAAAGAAAAGACCAAGAAATGGCATGATCGAAAAATAGTGCACAGACGATTGGAACAAAGCAGCAAGTGTTGTTGTACAATTCACGGTTGAAACTTTTTCCTGGAAAGTTGAAATCAAGATGGTCAGGTCCATTTGTGATCACTCAGGTTTTACCATATGGAGCTGTTGAGTTACTGGATCCCAACACCAACGAAACATTCAAGGTAACAGTCACGTGTCAAACCTACTGGGGAGAATCATTTGAGCGACAAAAAGAAAGTGTCACACTTTCAGATCCAGCCTAACATTCGAGAAGTCACGTCTAGCTGTCGACGTTAAACTTAGCGCTACCAGGGAGGCAACCCATGCAATTTGTGTATATATATTGTGATTTGGTGTGATTTCAATTTGTGTGTTAAGTTTTTGCAGGTTAAGTCATTTCAGGATGGAAGAAGTTCTCACAAATCTTCACAAGCAATTTCCTTCTCTCCATCAAAAATCTCTGATGAAAGTCTACAAAGCTCGCTTGGAACGGATGAGGTTACTGATGATCAAAGGTATTCCTACTGACATTCGTTAGATTATTGAAGCACGGGTCCGATTGGCAGGTGAGTCTTCTGACTCTTTTATTTCACATCTGTCTGGTTTAGGAAGAAGCACCTATGGTAAAAAGAGAAGAGCCAAAAGAATGTGTGTCTGTTATAAATGTGCTCGTATGTTTTGTGATACTCATTGTCGTTCTTTAGGAATGATGTCTGATAACCGCGAAGATAAGATTAATTTCATTTAGGGATGGCTTGAGTAAGGAGTCTTTGGATGACATATCTAAAACTCTTGAGACGCATCCCAGTGGATGTGTGTATCACGAGATTCGTGTGTTATAACACACAATTCCAAAGAAAGACAACATTTAAGTCTCGGGAATCTGACTAAAAAGACCATGTTTGCCAATTTATAAGAAAATTGGATGGGAAGCTTGTCCCTGACGTATAGACGTCAATTAAGCCGTAAATATTTGTAGATATTTATCTATTTGTCTTTTCCTAATAATTGTAATTTGTTTTGTTGTTTTTTTTTTATTTTCTCCGACAGAATCCAGACCTTTTTGACTATCACGATTTATTTTACTGTTAACTAATAATTGTCATTTGGCAGGTACTAGTGCTATTATTTTACTCACCCTTTTCAGGTGTTATAAATTCAACTCATCATTGCACTTTTGAAGACATCCAGAGTAAAACATGGAAGCCACTTCAAGAAGACGAGTTGAAAACATCTGTGTGTTTTGTGGTACTAGTGTTGGTGTTAAGCCACAATACGTAGAGGCAGCACATGAATTGGGTCGAGTCTTAGCTGCAAGGAATATGCACTTAGTATATGGCGGAGGCAATCTTGGACTTATGGGGATCGTTTCAAAAGCTTTACAGGAGGGGGGCAGTCACGTTTTGGGAATCATCCCAAAACCCTTGGCAGAAGCAAATCTTATTGGACAATCAAACGGAGAGGAACTGATCGTGCTAGGTATGTCTGAACGACTGGTAGAAATGATTAACCGTGCTGATGCTTTTATTGCTTTGCCAGGTGGCTTGGGTACATTGGAGCAAATTTTTACAGTATTATCTTGGGCGAACCTGAATATACACCAGAAACCGCTTGGACTGTACAATGTTGAATGATGTTATGATTTTCTTTGTGTGTTTCTTGATGATGCCCGAGAAATGGTTCGTGAAAAAACCTATGAAAGAACTCCTCTTTACTGCCAGACTGCTCCGATCTAATTGACCAAATCTTGGCCTATGAACCACAAATGACCATATCCTTTCAAAGATAAATTGGTCCGATGACGATCGTGGTAAAAGTTTTCTAACTTTGTTTAAGACATTGGGGACAATGTCTCATTTAGGTTTGGGGGAGGAAATTAGTAGATCAATATCTTGTTTTTAGTTATGTGTTATTTTTTATTTTTAGTCCAAATTTTTTGAAAAATACAAAAAAATTGAAATTTTTTCAAATTACAAAAATATTTTGCGTTTTTTTGTTTTTATTTTTACTAAAAATGGGAATGGTAAGAGATAGCTGAGTAAGGAGTTTCCCCTCCTGAGATGTATTCAAACCTATTTTCGAAACAAGTTAATTTTTGTTTATTTCCTTTTGAATTATTTAATTTGAATTCGCCATAAATTGACTAAAACTCTTCATATGCCTAGTTAGCAGGTATTATCAACATGCATGGTAACATACGGACATGAGCTATAATTGAAAATTTTGTAATATTCAGTGCTTAGTTTAATTGGAGGAAGCATCTATGAAAAGCATTGTGGAAAAAAAAACGTCTGAAATCCGAGTTATTAAGTCCGTAGGGGTGTTTTAAACACCTAGTGCCTAAAAACAACTGGTTTGGGAGTCACTGGCCCAAAGCTCGCTACATGGATCAAAGATGTTGCAAATATATATATATATATCTGAAGTCTGAGAATTAGTCCGTAGGGTGTCTTAACACCTGGTGCCCTAAAGCCAACTGGTTTGGGACCCACGACCCATTACTCGCTACATAGATGGAAGATATTGTATATAAAAAAAAAATCAAAAATCAAAGAAAAAAAATCAGAAAAATCAGAAAATTATTCCATTGCTGCAAAAAGTTATGAATTCTGATAAAACTTTAGGACAAAATATTACTCTTATCAACTGCACTTGTGACTGTTGTGGGTAAAAATGAGTGATTATATTTTGTCGGCTGTGCATATGGAGAATGGTAAATAAATCGGAGAATTTACTTATTTTAGTAATTTAGAAAGAAAGAAAACAACTAGTAACTTGGAGTAGAAGTTTTTCACCTGATTAGTCACTAACTTCTTTATTCTCTTTTCTCTTGTCTTTTTTGCTTTTGTGTGCATTAGTTTTATTATCTTTTTAATTTTGTAAAACGTTTGTGGGTATCGTTGCTGTAAGCCTCACTAGACTATAACTCGTCCACTAGGGACACCTACGGGTTTAAAGGCTTGTTGCATATGCTAAATGCAACCGTGATCCCTACGAAAGTGGCTTAGTTTAATTTTAATTGTTTTCTTGTATTTTATTTGGTTGGTTTTGCTCGAGACTAGCAAAATGTTAGGTTTGGGGGTGTGATGAGCGGAAAATATATCAATATTTACCGCCCTTTTTACTTAATATTTTGTTTAGTTTTCTCGGGTTTGATGAACGTTTTGATGTGTTTTAGTTTATTTTGCAGATAAATAATATTGGGACACAATGAAATCATTTAGGATGAAATGTGGGGTCAAATAAGGGCAAAAATTGGACTTGACATATTAATTTTGGAGATTGGAAACTTGAAAGGGCGTTTTTAACGAAGTGCAGTTTTGGAAATTCCAATTTTGCGCATCTGTCATATTTTGGGCATAACATTTACTCCGATATCGGATTGAGCTGATTCAATTCCAGATTAAAGAAGACTCAAGATATACAACTGTGAAAGACAAAATAATTTCGAATTTTGAAGATTTCATGCCCGAAATTGATGAACCATCCAGAATGTGTTGTGTGTAA
>SKCR01032807.1:0-85836 GCA_019454045.1 Zanthoxylum bungeanum
GTGCGGCCTTAAATCACATTTTCCCAGTTCACATTGGGTGGCGACTCCATGTTATTTCTCCGGTTTAGTTCCCCCGTGGGCTATTCCATACTCCCAACCAGGCCGCGAGCCTAGAACAGCGTCGCCGATTTATGTGTCCTACAGCATGATAGCAAAACTTCTCTGATTGGTCCACGTGTCCGGCATATGTTAGCTGTCTCTGGCGCACGTTAGCAGTCAGTTCTTTTTAGCCCGACGCATTTTAGCAAATGGTGCATTTTAGCAGAAAATTTACATTTTTGCCATTTTTTGTCCGTTTTTCACTGTTTTGGCCCCGAATTACCTCCAGAGAGTCCTGTTATTTTATTTATCTACAAAATACCACAAAATATATCAAAATATTCACAAAACTCAAGAAACTATACAAAATATGAAGTCAAATGAGTGGGAAATAGTGATTTATTTACCACTCATCAGTAGTCATCAAATATCTTGGATGTAAATTCACCAGCATTATCTAGTCGTAGGGTTTTGATTGGATAATCTAGGAATTGTGCCCTTAATCTAATCATTTGGGCAAGTAGCTTGGCAAATACAATGTTACGTATGAACAATAAGTAAACATGTGACCACCGTGCAGATGCATCAATCAAAACCATAAAATAACGGAAATGCCCACTTTGTGGATGGATTGGTCCACAAATGTCTCCTTGAATCATTTGTAAGAATCATTGTGATTCAAGGGAAATCTTATATGGAGATGGGCGTATCACAAATTTGCCTTGTGAGTAAGCGGTGTAGTTAATCTCATATGTTAATAGAATCTTCTAGCTTTTTAATTTATGTCCATTAGAATTTTTCAGTTATTCTACACATCATTGTAGCTCTTGGATGACCAAGACGATTATGCCACAACATAAACATCTTTGGATTATTGAACTTCTGGTTTATCACTACATGACTTTCTATTGTATTTATAATTGTATAATACAATCCATATGAGAAAGCCAAAAGTTTTTCCAATATATATTTCTTACCTGAGATGTTTTTGGTAATACATATATATTCTACATTGTTTTCATCTAAATTCTAAATATGATACCCATTTCTGCGAATATCTTTGAAACTTAGCAGATTTCTACTGGACCTGCCTGAATACATAGCATTTTCAATGCATAATTTTGTTAAACTTGCTAATAAGATTATGGCTCTTCCAGAGCCTTCAATTAGGTCAACAGGACTAAATATAGTGTTTATATTTCCTTCACGAAATTTTACGTCCAAGAAATATTTTCTATCTCGAAAGATAGTGTGTGTGGTTGCACTATCAGGCAAGCATACATCCCCGTATTTATTTTCTAGAACATATAATTTATTTGTAGGATCCATATCCTTGACGAATAAAGTTCGTGTTTGACATCAAGTAAAAGATATAAAATAAAGTACATCTGATGTGACAAAAAAAATTCAAATAAAATTTTAATAAAATGTTAAATAAAATTCAATATTCAAACATTCTAAGCCATTTATAAAATAAAGTTTAAAGTTTAATCACGATAGACATTTATATCGCCAATTAGGTGATCAATACTTCCCTCTGGGTCCTCAAATAGATTGGAGACATCAAGATGAGCGAGATCTACAGGATCTCAGTCATTGATAAAGTTAGGTTCAATCTCATTTCCTTTCCTTTTCTTGGATGCTTGATATAGATCTACTAAATGGTCATTTGCACGAGAGATATGTGACTTATCCATTTTCCTCCACATCGATAACAAATCTGTACATTATCATTTTTTGGTAGATTTCTTTTCTACACTATTCTCTTTATTATCACTTTTATAGACATTCCACTTCTGGTGTTGTCCATCTTTTTTGTTTTGTTGTCCTAAGTTTTTATGACCACCACGGGGCTGATAACCACGCCCTCCGTGTCCTCTCTTACCTCCTCGACCACATCCATTATTTGTATGTGTATTTGCATTCACTTCTACGAATGGCTTATAACCAGTTGTTCGTGACTCATGATTTTTCATCAGTAGCTCATTGTTTTGTTCAGAAACTAGGAGGCAAGATATCAAATCTGAGTATTTTCTACAGCGACGCTCCCGATATTGTTGTTGCATAATCATATTTGATACATGAAAGGTAGTGAATGTTCTTTCAAGTATGTCTTCTTCAGTGATATTTTCACCACACAATCTCAACTGTGAGGTGATGCGAAATAGCTCAGAGTTATAGTCAGAAACCTTTTGGAAGTCATGCAACCTAATATTTTTCTACTCATATTTCACTCTAGGGAGGAACATATCTTTTTGATGGTCATATCTCTCTTTCAGGTTATTCTATAAGATCAGTGGATCTTCAACTGTCAAGTACTGAGCTTTGAGGCTCTCATGCAGATGATGGGGAAGGAAAATCATAGCTTTTTACTTAGCCTGCAGGGATGTTTGATTTTCGTCACTTATAGTGCCTTCCAGGACCATAGCTTGCAGGTGAATTTTGGCATCCAAAACCGTGAGAGATAGTTTTTGCCGGAAACTTCGAGTGCGGGAATTTATAAGTTTATGAGACATTTTCAAAGTTCCTTGGAAATCTGCAGGCTTTTCTTTAGAATTATAGGTTTTGATTTTAATTATTGGAATTCAGAACTTCAAGTTCTGAATAAAACTGTAAGTTAAAATTAAGCAACCACATATAAAATGATGATTAATGATTCACATCAATCACTATATTTTGTTTTCGGTGATTGACTGACTAAACATGTTCTTTTTCAATCACTATATTTTTTTCATTTTTTTACTATTGATGATTGATACGTCAACATTAATCAGCACTCATCACAATTACTTTTTTTTTTATGATTGACCTTCATGGGCCACCATATGTGCTCATCTTTATTTTGGGTTTAGGCCAAATTCATTCGACTTTCCACATGTGATCATCATTGTTTTGGCTTCGGGGTCAAATGTTAGAGTTGGTGCTCGGCGTGTCAATTTTTATATATTTATTATAAATACATTGTATTTTTATATTTTATTTTGAATAAAATTTAGTACTTTCATCTATATAATATTTTTTTAATGGTAAAAACGTAAATAGTCCATAGAAAGAGTTATTGTAATGTAGTTGCAAAAGCGTCGCAACAGACACTGAGAAATATTACAACTTGATCCATTCTTAAAATAGTTCCCAATCAAGATCTACATACATGATCAGTTAGTAAACCAATGAGATCGTTACATATCGTATATTGGAATAGTTCCAATTGCTTATCTCACTTAACCATGAGTCTTCGAGAGACTCATATAGACATGTAGGTATTTATTGGATAAATATTGAACGACTCACTTGTTCATTCCTAATAGATGTTACAACAACGTCAAAATGATTCTTCTCGAGTCAAGTAGCATATTAGCTCCTTTAACTTGAGATACCACTGTAGATATGTATGATATCCCCCATACTTTAATGACAGTCACGTCAACGATCTTTTAAGATCAGACCTCCGCTTATTAATTGGGTGTGGACAGATACTTATGATATCTTGTGATCTATCCAGAGAGGATCTGTCAGTCCCATGTATGAGATTTAGGTATCCAATCAGTGATTCTTTAAAACCTTTGGCCGATGTATACTGCGGAAACGAGTTCCGAGTATTTATTTGGAGAATCATAATTATATCGCGACATATTAGAATTGTTCATAGCAGAGATTTGACGTTATTCTATATCTCCGGAATAATTCGGATAACATATGACAGATGTATTAAATATATGTAATGATCAAGGTTCAACTCGATTATCTATGATCATCGTAATTTATGAGTGGATAAATTACGGACACGAAAATGATTTATGTGACAGATAAACTTGAACTTATAGAGTCCCACAATATGATAAACTTGATACCACAATATGGAGTGTACTAATTGAACACTTAGGTAATTAATTATGGATAATTCGAATTATTCATAATTTGCACATGCGCGTAAAATTTATTGTGTATTTGTATACGATACATAATTTAATTAGATACACATTAATGGCCAAATTCTAATTAGAATTTGCCACTAGTCTTTCTTGTGAATAATTAAATTAATTAAAGGTTAATTGATTATTAATTATATTAAAGAAAGACATATTCTTGGAATCTTTTTCCATAACTTTATTTTTTCATTTAGTGAATGATAATTCAAATTAAATTAATTGTTAATTAAAAATTGACTTTCTAGATGAAGATTAATTATTAATTGTTAATTGGTAATTGGTAAGGTTCTTGTTTATTGTTTTGGAAATTATTTTTTTCTAAGCATGTCCATATGTATTTGATGTATAATATTACATGTTTCAAGTATATTATTAGATAATATATTTGTTTCCAAATTTTTGGTGTTGTTGGATTTTAATAATGACATTTGTTTTATTTGATTAAGTATGTGCGATAGGTGAAATCACTCACGTAATGCAAGCGCATGTATCGCTCAAGTAGTATAAAAATGTATCGATCTCATGAGGACTTAATACCTTAGCTATTAATTTATGACGTTAAATATTTACGAATATCTAATAGATTGATTGTTGTTTGGATGGTGATTTTTGTCTGAAAACAAGTAAATAAAACAATGCGAAAGTAAATTAAAGGAAAATTCAATATTAAGAAACTATCTAGGGTTGTGAATCCTTCCAATATCTTTTAAAGATGAAGTGATTATCTCATGTTTGTGCAATATATCAGTTTATTAACCTGGAACACAAAATTATGCAAAAGCCTTTGTCGATGGTCAGATGCAAACACCCAAATAACCCAATTAATCATATGTCTATGTTAACCAAGTTACTTGAATTCATTAAGACTAAGTTCCAATTGTGGCTACCCCCGCCCGACAGGTATATGTCTATCCTAGAAAGAAATTTATTAAACGGTATCTAATCCTTAAGGAGATCGTGGGCTATTAACTCTAAGGCTGAAACCTAAAATCCCTTCGTCAAGTTCATTTTAAGTTTACCACATCAATCTTATTAATGGCCAGTTAACAAGAAGCATTAAGCTTAAGACTTAATAAATAAACCTTTATATAACCCAAGACACAAAATAACCCCTTATAAACCGGTGATATTGGAATTCATCACAACCTCATATATGATATTTAGTTACAACACATATATAGGACTAGTAAAAGCTTAAATAAAGAAAATGACATAAAGTAAAGCTTGAAATTAAAAAGGTAAATAAAGCAATAAAGAAACTGTTGGGGGTTAGAGGATTCACTTTTATACTTATATTTTAGATATCTCACTTATTATAATATATATACTTTGCATGACATTACCAACCGACCATATAGGCGGTATCCTGATTAAGTCAGATTTATGATTAATTCCAACAGACCATAAAGGCGGTATCCAATTTAGTCAGGTTAAAATCAATTTAATTAATCCAACCGACCATAAAGGCGGTATCTCATTAAGTCGGGTTTTAAATAGTTTATAATTAAGGGAGATTAATCTAAATATGAGTAATAAAAGCTTAACCTTTCACCCCAGCAGATGGAAGTTACCTCCTCATACTGAAAAGTAAAAAATAAGACTGAAAAGTAAAGTAAAGAAAGAACTATTGCGTAAAATAAAAAATTAAATACAGAAAGCTGTAAATAAACAAACAAGATACAATCTTCCTAGTATTCTTAAGGAAATACAGAAAGCTGTAAATAAACAAACAAGATACAATCTTCCTAGTATTCTTAAGGAAATACAGAAAGCTGTAAATAAACAAACAAGATACAATGAATTTTCCTTCTGATTTCGACCTCAATTTATAGGTAAAGTTTGGTCCTGCGCTTCGCGACGCGTGGAACATTACACGTCGCGACGCGCCATTGATTAGTGACATGTGGCACGCACTTTTCGGAGATGATGACACGTGGCTGTCGGTAGAATTATTGGCTCGGTGTCACGACGTGTAGAGGTTGTGCGTATCACGACGCTGACATCAGCAATGACGCATGTCGATGATGATTGTCGGCAACATGTGATGATGACACATATCTGGCGCATGTTAGCAAGAATGATGTGATGTTGACACATGGCAGACGCATGTTAGCAAGTGCGTATGATAGAAAGTTTCTATGATTTTGACATGTTTCTGATGCACGTTAGCGGTCGCGATGCCAAAATGATAATTTTTCCCTTTTTGTCCATTTTTCGCTGTCTTTGCCCCGATTTGATTCCAGTCAGTTTTGAAACTTTATTTATCTATAAAATACACAAAGCACATCAAAATATTCACAAAACTCAAGAAACTATACAAAATATTAAGTCAATAGGAGGGTAAATATTGATATATTTATCGCTTATCACACCCCCAAACCTAACATTTTGCTAGTCCTCGAGCAAAATAAAATAAAATACAATAAACAACTTTAAAGTAAAATTAAACTAAGCCACTTTCGTGGGGATCACAGTTACATTTAGCGTATGCAACAAGCCTTTAAACCTCTAAGTGTCCCTAGTGGACGAGTTGTAGTCACGTGAGGGATTACAACGACGATACCCATAAACATCAAATGCATACAAAAGCAAAAAGATAAAAAGATAAACAAGTTAGTGACTAAACAAGTGAAACTTCTTAACCAAGTTAATAGTTATTTTCTTTCTTTCTAAATTACCAAATAAGTAAATTCTCCGATTATTTTTACCATTCTCCATATACACAACCAACAAGGTATTAATCAGCTCATTGTGCCCATAATATTCATAAGTGTAGTTGAAAAGAGATTAATATTTTTATCCTAAAGTTATATCAGAATTCACACATTTTAAGAAATGAAATTTTTTTCTGATTTTTTTTAATTACAATAGCTTCAATCCATGTAGCGAGTTTTAGGTCAGTGACTCCCAAGCCAGTTGGCTTTAGGGCATTAGGTGTTAAGACACCCTTACAGACTTAATTACTCAGATTTCATATATCTTTCTTTCTATAACATCTTCAATCCATGTAGTGAGCTTTGGGTCAGTGACTCCTAAACCAGTTGGTTTTATGGCAGTAGGTGTTAAAACACCCATTCGGACTTAATTACTCGGATCTCAGAGGTTTTTTTTTAATTTATTCCATCGCTTTTTTAGATGCTTCCTCCAATGAAACTATAGCACTGAATATTACAAAATTTTCAATTACAACTCATGGCCCTATGTTACCATGCATGTTGATAATACATGTCAACTGAGCATATAAAGATCCAATTTTAATCAGTATTATGGAGAATTCACCAATTAAATAATTCAAAAGGAATAAACAAAAATTAACTTATTACGAAATAGGTTGAGATACGTCTCAGGAGTGGAAATTCTTTACTCAGCTATCTCACACCAATTTCACCTGATTAGTCAAGTTAAAAACACAAAAACAATATATATATATTTTTATATTTTTATATTTTTTTGAATTTTTGAAAATTTTTCGACTAAAAATCAAATAAAAACAACACAACGAAAAATAAAAACAAGATACTAGTCAACTATTCCCCTCCCCCAAACATAATTGAGACATTGTCCCCAATGTCTTAAAAAGTTGAAGAAGAGTTTATAAAATAATACCTGGTTATCTGAAATTCTTCATCTAAAAAGAAAATTAAAGGTTAAGATCCAGATTTATCTGACGCTTCTTGCCACGATCATTATCAGACCAGTTTATCTTGGAAAGGATAGGGTCAATTTATGGTTCAAAGGCTAAAAGTTGGTCAATTAAATCTGGGGCAGTTCTGGCAGTGAAAGGATATCTTTTACAGGTTTTGACACGAACCCATTTCTCCGGGCATCATCAAGAAACACACAAAGAAAATCATAAAATTCATCAACATTATACAGTCCAATCGGTTTCCGGTGTATGTTCAAGTTCGCCCAAGATAGTACTGTAAAGATTTCCTCAATTGTGCCCAAGCCACCTGGCAAAGCAATAAAAACATTAGCACGATTAATCATTTCAACAAGTCTTTCAGACATACCTGGCATAATACATTCATCTTCGTTTGATGGTTCTATAAGATTCGCCTCTGCCAAATGTTTTGGGATGATTCCCATAACTTCACTACCTCCTTCCTGTACGGCCCTTGAAACGAACCCCATTAGTCCAAGATTGCCACTGCCATATACTAAGTGCATATTCCTTTCAACTATTACTCTACCCAATTTCGGTGCTGCCTCAACGAACTCTGGTTTAGAATTAACACTTGTACCGCAAAACACACAGATGTTTACAACCCGTCTTCTTGAAGTTGCTTCCATTATATTTTTTTACTGTGTATTTCTTTCTCAAATCTGGAGGCTTCAAGAGTGCAATAACGAGCTGAATTTATAGAACCTGAAAAAGGGTGAGTAATAATAGCACTAATACCTGCCAAATGACAATTATTAACTAAATAATAAAATATTTCGTGAAAGTCAAAAAATTTGGATCTTGTCGAAGAAAACAAAAGAGAATAACAAAACAAATCACACTTATTAGTTAAAGACAAATAGATAATAATATTTACAAGAAGTAACGACTTGATTGACATCTATGCGTCAGGGACAAACTTCCCATCCAATTTTCTTATAAATTGGCAAACAGGGTCTTTTAAAGTCAGATTCCCGAGACTTAACTGTTGTCTTTCTTTTCAAAACTGTGTATGTAATATGCGAATTGCGTGATACACATATCCACTGGGATGCGTCTCAAGATTCAATGATATGTCATCTAAAGACTATTTACTAATGTCATCCCTAATGAATTTAATTTTATCTTCGCTGTTATCATACATCATTCCTAAAGAACGACAATGAGTATTACATGTCATGCGTGCACATCTATAGCAAACACTAATCTTTTAGCTCTTCTTTTCTTAGCATAAGTGATTCTTCCTAAACCAGGCAGAAATGAAACAAAAGAGTCAGATGACTCACCTGCCAATTTGACTCATGCTTCAATTAACCAACGAATGTCATTAGAAATACCTTTGATCATCAGAAGTATCATTCGGTCCATGCGAGCTTTGTAAACTTTCATTAGAGAGTTTTGAGGGAGAGAATGAAATTGTTTGTGAAGATTTGCGAGAACGATTTCCATCATGAATTATGATTTTACCTACAAAAATTAAACACAAAAATATTAATATATACACAAATTGCATGGGTTGCCTCCCTGCTAGCGCTAAGTTTAACGTTGTCAGCTAGACATTACTGCCCGAACGTTATGCTGGATCTGAAAGTGTAACACTTTCTTTTTGTCGCTCAAATGATTCTCCTCAGTAGTGCTTGACACGCTGGCTGTTAACTTTGAATGTATCATTAGTGTTGGGATGAAGTAACTCAACAGCTCCATATGGTAAAACCTGAGTAATCACAAATGGACCTGACCACCTTGATTTCAGCTTTCCAGGAAAAAGTTTCAACCGTGAATTGTATTACAACATCTACTGTTTTGGTTCCAGTTTTCTGCGCACTATTTTTTGATCATGCCATTTTTTGGTCTTTTCTTTGTATAGTCTGGCATTCTCATAAGCCTGTAGGCGAAATTCCTCCAATTCATTGAGTTGGTGGAGCAATTTTTCTCATGCAGCTTGTGGATCAAGATTTAACTTCTTCAGTGCCTAGTACGCTTTCCCAAACACCATTCGATATGGGGACATACCAATGGGTGTTTTGTAAGCTGTCCGGTAGGCCGATAGTGCGTCATCTAATTTTGTAGACCAGTCTCTCCTTGTTGATCCAACCGTTCTCTCCAAGATTTTTTTGATCTCCCTGTTTGAAACTTCAACATGTCCATTTGACTTCGGATGGTAAGCAGTGGCAACTTTATGAGTAACTTCATATTTGGATAGGAGTGCATCGAAGTATCTGTTGCAGAAATGTGTGCCACCATCACTGATAATTGCCCGAGGTGTTCCGAAGCGAGTGAAAATATTCTTTTTAAGGAATTTTATCACCATTTTTGAATCATTTGATGGCAGTGCTATTGCTTCAACCCATTTGGAGACGTAGTCTACTGCAACTAGTATGTATAGGTTTCTGAATGATAGAACAAAGGGTCCCGTAAAATCAATCCCTCATATATCAAATATCTCCACTTCCAGAATATTTTGCAGAGGTCCTTCATTTCTCCTCGATATATTTCCCGTTCTCTGGCACTTATCACATTGAAGAGCAAATAAGTAAGCATCTTTAAACAGAGTGGGTCAGAACAAACCTGATTGTAGGACTTTGGCTGCAGTTTTATTTCCGCTGAAGTGTCCGCCGTATGGTGATGAATGACAATGTTGCAGGACATATTGACTTCCTCATGTGGAACATAACGTCTCAGTAATTGATCATCATAACGTTTGAACAGGTACGATTCATCTCAGACTAGTGTTTGACTGCTTTGAAGAACTTCTTTCGTTACTGATGAGTCCATTCCAACGGCCATTGTCCTGATACTATATAGTTTACATAGTCAGTATACCAAGGGACATCATGTTGTTTCATGGTAAACAATTGTTCATCTGGAAAGGTTTCTTTGATTGTCAGTTCATTGCCAATTGTTTCTCCATTCTCGAGCCTCGATAAGTGATCTGCCACTTGGTTCTCCGCCCATTTTCTGTCTCGGATCTCCACGTCAAATATACATGGCAAAAAAACCTGGGCCGGGCTCAACCAAAAAAGTTCGGGCCCGGCCTGGCCCGGGCTTAAAATAAATAATTAAATATTTTTTATTTATAAAATATATATATTTATATAATAAATTTTTTATATTTATAATCTTTATAATAAAAAATCAGGCCCGGGCCAAGCTCGGGATTTTCCCGGGCTCGGGCCTAAATTTTTTTTCCGGGCTCGGGCCGGGCTTTTCAAAGCCCGATCCGTTGCCATCCATAACATCAAATTCTTACAGCAGAAGTACCCAACGGATCAATCTAGGTTTGGTATCTTTCTTCGCGATCAGATATTTGATTGTTGAATGATCTGTGTAGACCACCACTTTGGAACCCAGCAGATATGAGCAGAATTTATCAAAAGCAAACACAACTGCAAGCAACTCCTTTTCAGTGGTTGTGTAGTTGAGTTGATCTTCATCCAGAGTTCTGCTGGAGTAGTAAATGGTATGGAAAATTTTACTTTGTGTTGTCCCAAAACTGCACCTACAATAAAATCTCTAGCATCGCACATCACCTCAAATGGAAGCGTCCAGTCTGGTGCTACTATGATGGGGGCAGAGACCAGCTTTTGTTTCGAGATCTAAAAAGTTTCGTGGCATTCTTTGGTGAAGTTGAAAGGCACATCTTTCTCCAACAGATTGCATAGAGGTTTAGCAATCTTGGAGAAGTCTTTGATAAATCTCTTGTAAAATCTTGCATGTCCGAGAAAACTCCGAATCCTTTTGACAGATGATGGTGGAGGTAGTTTTTCTATTGTCTCAATCTTTGTTTTGTCTACCTCGATTCCATTTTATGAGATCCGATGTCCCAAGACAATGCCTTCTTGCACCATGAAGTGGCATTTCTCCCAGTTGAGTACTAGGTTGGTATCTTCGCATCTTTGTAACACATTTTTCCAGATTTTGCAAGCAGTGGTCGAACGAGTCTCCAAACACAGAAAAATCATCCATGAAAACCTACATACTTTGTCCCAGCATGTCTGAAAAGATGGCCATCATCCAACCTTGAAATGTGGCAGGAGCATTACATAGTCCAAATGGAGGTTTTCGCACCATGAAGTGGCATTTCTCCCAATTGAGTACTAGGTTGGTATCTTCGCATCTTTGTAACACCTTTTTCCAGATTTTGCAAGCAGTGGTAGAACGAGTCTCCAAACACAGAAAAATTATCCATGAAAACCTCCATACTTTGTTCCAGCATGTCTGAAAAGATGGCCATCATGCAACCTTGAAATGTGGCAGGAGCATTACATAGTCCAAATGGCATTATGCGGAAAGTAAAAGTACCATACAGACATGTAAAAGTGGTTTTCTATTGATCTTCTAGGGCGATGACAATCTGATTGTACCCCGAGTATCCGTAAAAAAAACAGTAGAATTCATGTCTTGCCAGTCTGTCTAGCATCTGGTCAATGAATGGCAACGGAAAATGATATTTCTTTGTTGCTTTGTTCAGCTTCCTGTAGTCCATGCATACTCTCCATCCAGTCAGCGTTCTTGTTGGAATCAGCTCGTTCTTTTCATTTGTGACTACAATTATTCCTCTTTTCTTTGGCACACATTGCATAGGACTCACCCATGTGCTTTTAGAGATGGGGTAACTGATGTCGGCATCCAACCATTTGATAATTTCTTTCTTCACGACCTCCTTCATGATTGGATTTAGTCTTTGTTGATGCTCCACTGTGGCTTTGTACTCGCCGTTCATCAGAATTTTGTGCATGCAAAATGATGGACTAATGCCTCAAATGTCTGCTATAGTCCAGCCAATGGCTTTCTTGTGTTCTCGTAAACTCTCAGCAACTTATCTTTTTTCTCCAATGTTAGCGACGAAGAAATAATCATAGGTAAATCAGAAGAGTTTTCCAAAAATGCATACCTGAGATGGCTATGAAGTAGCTTTAGTTCCAGCTGTGATAGTTCTTCAATCGAAGGCTTGATTCGCTTCTTTTTCGGTAGTTCCAAACTTTCCACATGTGGTGTCGATTTGAAGCGAAAAGGGTCTGTCAAGATAGTTGATACATTCCAGAATTTCATCATCTAGCTCGTTGTCAGTCATGTTAGTGATGCAAGCTTCAAGTTTATCTGTGGAAAGTTGCATTGCATCAGTTTCCTGGATGATACTATCTATAACATCAATTCTGAAACATTCCTCCTCCTTTTCATCACTCGGGAATTTCATGGCTTTGAAAACATTGAATGTAACTACTTGGTCCTGCACTTTCATGGTTAGTTCTCATTTTTATACATCAATAACGGTTCGACCTGTAGCCAAGAATGGTATTCCGAGGATGATAGGTACATCTTTATCTTCTTCCATGTCAAGGATAATGAAATCTGCAGGGATATTGAATTTGTCGACTTTAACCAACACATCTTCCACTACACCTCTCGGAAATGTGAGCGATATGTCAACAAGCTGCAGAGTAACTGAGGTGGGCATTGCTTCTCCAATCTATAGTTTCCTGTAAATAGACAAAGGCATCAAGTTAATGCTGGCACCTAAATCACACAAAGCCTTATCGAAGTAATGTTCGACTATGGTGTAAGGGATGGTGAAACTGCCAGGATCTTTCAACTTTGGGGGAAGCTTCCTTTGAATGATAGCGTTGCATTCTTCTGTCAATGCTACTGTCTCGTAATCTCCCAATCTTCGCTTCCGTGACAGAATGTCTTTCATGAATTTAACATAGATGGGCATTTGTTCCAACGCTTCTGCAAATGAAATGTTGATATGCAACTTCTTGAAGATCTCCAGGAATCGAGCAAATTGTTTGTCTAGTTTACTTTTCTAGAGACGCTGTGAAAAAAAGTGGAGGTGGAGTGAATTTTTCTTGATCATTTACTTTTGCTTCTTTTTCCTCCATATGTGGATCTGCTTCACTGCTTTCTTTTAGAACTTCCTTGGTGGTTGTCTTGACTCCAACTAGGGATGGAAAAATCCGGATCCGAACCCGGGTCCGGATCCGGAAGAGTTTTTGCTACCCCGGGTCTGGACCCGGGTCTACCCTTGTCCGGACCCGGGTAGACCCGGTCCGGACCCGATTACCCAGATTCCTTTTTTAAAAAAAAATTTAATTTTTTTTTAAATTTTAATTGTATTATTTTATATTTATATTTATATTTATATTTTGTCAATTTTATTAATTTTATTTCAATTCTTTTAATTTTTTATTTTATATATATATATATGCATAATATTTTATATTTTTTTATTATAATCTAATTTACTATTTTTTTTTTCCGGACCCGGGTCGTCCTGGTCCGGGTCTTGTTGCCATCTCTAACTCCAACATCTTTGTTGATTTCAGTACCGCTTTTCAAAGTAATGGCTTGACATTGCTCATTCCCTCGATTCCTTGGATTTGGTTATGTGTTGCTATGAAGGGTACCTTGCGGTCTGTAACTCTGAGCATTGGCCAGTTGTCCCATTTGATTCTCAAGTGCCTTCAAAGATGCTACTTGGCTTTGAATCAATGCTGTTTGGGATTGAAATATAACATCATATGTTGCTTGTTGCCTTTTCATTTGGGCCAATAATTCTGCTATTTCTGGTTCTTTTTCCTACTCATGGCCTTTGTTTTGCTGTTGGAATCCAGGTGGTGGATTGTTCTTTTGCCCTGCAGTGTTGCTCCATGCGAAATTGGGATGATTCCTCCACCCTGGGTTGTAGGTGTTGGAATATGGATTGTTCCTATGTCTGTTGAAATTGTTGACATAATTTACCATTTCATCATGTTAGTTGTATGATTTTGCCTCTGGTGCTCCTCCATATGGTGAACTTGTGGATCCAGCACCAAGCTTCACGTTAAGAGTATCCAGACTTTTACAAATCTGATCCAGCTTGGCACTCAATGCTGTGTTGGCTCCAACTTCATAAATTTCTACGATTCGTTGGATCATGCTCCTTTCTGTTGGCCACAAAGAATTATTGTTGGCCATTTCTTCAATTAAGTCCCAGGCCTGATCCTCTCCTGTACAATTCCATGATTGGAACAATATTCACCGAATGGTGACACATATTCACCTCCTCTATCACTCATGATTCTTTTGATTTTCTAGCCAAGTTGATTTTCAACTTCGTTCTTATAGTGTATAAATCTCTCAATAGCTTCATTTTTGCTCCTCATCAAATACACATAATAGAATCTTATGCTATCATTGATAAAAGTTACAAAGTACTTTTTACCGCCTCTTATTTGCACAACATTCATATCACATACATCGGAGTGTACAAGTTCCAAGGGTTCAGAACTTCGTTCTATGGAATGAAATGATGTTATGTTCATTTTTGCTTCAACACATCTCTCACATTTATGTTGATTATGAATTGTAAATTTAGGTATAAGGTCCATATTAATTAATTTACGCATTGTATCATAATTAACATGTCATAACCTCATATGTCATATATTTTGTGACTCAATAATATAAGCGGAAGATGTAGCTTTATTATTAGCACTGTGTCAATTGACAGTCATTACATTGAACTTAAAAAAGCCTTCAGTGAGGTATCGTTTTCCTACATAGACACTATTCTTAGTCAATACAAACTTATCAGAAATAAATACAAGCTTGAAACCATTCTTGCTAAGGAGTGAACCCGAAACCAAGTTCTTCTGAATATCAGGAACATGCAAAACATTCTTCAACGTAAGCTCTTTCCCAGATGTCATCTTCAGAACCAATGTGCCTTGTCCAACCACTCTTGAGGTAGACAAGTTTCCCATTTTCAGATGATCGCCACCATTGACCTTCTGATACGAGGAAAATATCTTGCTATCAGCACAAATATGACGAGTAGCCCCAGTATCTATCCACCATTCTCTTGGATTCCCAACCAAGTTGCTTCTGTTGCAACTGCTGAGAGGTTCATCTTTGAGATCTCATCAGTTAGTTTCTCATTCTCAGTGACATGGGCCTCATTTTTCTTTTTCTTGCCTTTGCCCTGAGAATTCTTATTTCTGCAGTCCTTTGCCATGTGATCACTTTTCTACAGATGTAACACTTCCCCTTGAACTTCTTGTTTGCTTGGGAAGAATCAGCTTCACTGTTCTTTCTCTTTTTGCTACTCTTTCCACCCTCGACGATGTTGGCCTTAGATTACATAGTCTTGTAGCCAGCCTTCTCGGACTTCATGTTGTCCTCTTCGATCCTCAATTCAACTCCAAGGTCTTCAAGACTCATCTATTTATTTTGTGCTTTAGATAACTAATGAAATCCTTCCATGATAGAGGAAACTTTTCAATGATTGTGGTAACTTGAAACGTCTCGCAGAGCTTCATTCCTTCATCAAATATTTCATGAATGATCAACTGTAGTTCACCCAACTGAGACATTATCGTTCTTGAATTTACCATTTTGTAGTCCAGGAACCTACCAATGATAAATTTCTTTTGTCCAGCATTCTTTGTTTTGTATTTCTTCTCGAGAGATTCCCATAGAATCTTCGCATAAGTCATGTTTTGATACACATTGTACATGCTATTGTCAAGCCCTCCCAAAAGATAGTTCTTGCACAAGAAGTCACCTGACGATCATGTCTCATCTCGCAGTTGCTTGGTTGTTTCCGTTTCTCCTTCCACAGGAACCAGAGGATCT
The DNA here is from genome assembly GCA_019454045.1 of Zanthoxylum bungeanum. Lineage (NCBI taxonomy): Eukaryota > Viridiplantae > Streptophyta > Magnoliopsida > Sapindales > Rutaceae > Zanthoxylum > Zanthoxylum bungeanum. Next base: position 16,249 of record SKCR01032807.1, read on the forward strand.
TTGAGATACTTAGTCAACTACAGTGTTGTTAGGTAGAACAACATTTTACTCTGCCATTGTTTGAAATTTTCTCCACCAACTTATCCGGTTTCTCTCCTTGAGCGACCGATACTGTGATATTTTCACTGGCCATAAGTAACTGAAAAATGACAGTAAACAATAAATCTACAAAAGACAAATTACAAATTATCAATCGTATGATCTTGTTTAAGTGGTAAATTAAGAATCCACTTATTGTTATTTTGGACAGTAGTACCAAATAACACAAGTCCTTGAATTTATGACCAAGGTTTCTTATGATAAGTGAATATAGGAAAATTCCCAGAGGACGAGGGGGGTCTAGAATAACCAATTAAATCTCTGCCCACTTAGGCTCTTATCGCCTTGCTGACAGAATTTCCTTAAACACTTCTCAATAGAATATCTTAGACGTTCAATCTTAGTGTTACACTTTCAATTCACAAATAATAAGTATGTAAAATTCAATCAAGCTTGGATGGATTTACTCCAACAAGTATGCAACAAACATTAAATAATTTCAATTTTATCACATAATTATTATGTTAATGTGTGATAATTGAAAATACTTTAATTAACTTAAATTTCTAATAACCAATTTTTACAATTTCATTATTTGATTTTCCTAAGTTAATTAAAAATGAATAAATGAATAAATTCTAAACAAAGTAAGTCGTCATGTGTGCTAGATATTACTTAAATAATTTTATTTTAGAAATTTATACAACACATCTACTCATAATACATGCATAAACCAATGAAATATATAGTAGCAATTGAAAACTTTGAAGAATTAACCAATACTTTTTTTTAATCATATAATGCATGTGTACATATGAAGAATATCATCATATGCATGATGATATAAATAGCATGCTACTTCTGATGCCTAAATTCGAAAAGTGTGTAATTTATTTATTTAATTTTTTTTTCCAAAAACAAAACAAACAGACACCTTTTATTTTTTTTTCAAACAGACATTAAAATTTTTTTGAATAGGCTTGTCAGTTTAATGTCACCTCTTTTTTTTTTTTTTCCTGATTTCTTTCCAGATTACATATAACAATGAGATATGTATGCGTGAATCATTCGAAAAAAAATTATATATTACAACACAAAGAATAATAAGTTTTTAAGATTGTTGGTCGGATATGTTGTAATTCATGCATAATTCAAGCAAGCTAAAACAATTAACATGCAATCAATGGAAACTTAGAAAAACTTGAAAAATGTGTTGTATAAGATGGTGATTCTTAAAGCAAGTCGAATTGTCCTTGTCCTTAAGAACTTATTAGCTCTGCGTCGGTGCTCTACGGATGTCTTGTGGCTAGGGATAGCAGTTGTACCCGGACCCGACCCGGATCCGTATGGACCCGGAAGATCCGGGTCCGGGTAGACCCGGGTCTGTGATTAAATATCTGAACCCAGGTTTTAAAAATTAGGACCCGGGATCGCATGAGTCCGGCCCGGATAGACCCAGGTCTGGGAAAAAAAATAATTAAATGTAATAAATTAGATATATAAAAAAAAATATTATTGAAATTCATGGGCATAACTCAACCCAAAAGTCAGCTTGAGAGTTGAGGATTGTCCAATGTTTATATTTTGAGTTTAATTGTTTATCTCAACCGATGTGGGATATTTTCCTCAACACTCTCCCTCACGTAAAACCGGTCTTTGCCTGGTTCATGTCACGTGAACAGGTAGTGTGGGCCCACCCATGCATGAGTGTGGCTCTGATACCATGTTGAAATTCATAGGCCTAACTCAACCCAAAAGCCAGCTTGAGAGTTGAGGGTTGTCCAATGTTTATATTTTGAGTTTAATTGTTTATCTCAGCCGATGTGGGATATTTTCCTCAACAAATATACATATATAATATATATATATATATATATATATATGTTGATGGTGTTTTCAGGACCTATGTTATTTAAGGAGTACAGCAGGGGTAAAAAGGGTAACTACCTTCTTGGGCGAGATCATTAAAGCCGACCCGGCCACTATACAGTAAGAGACTGAGCATTTGATGATAGGTGACCGACCACTTGAGATCGGATGACCGGGCATTATCATATCGACAACAACATTCTCAGTTCAAATGGCTATCATGGCCGACCTCATGAAGACCGAGCACATGACGAGGCGTGCTCAGGAAGATAAAGCATCCTATTCTTGCGGAAAGGGATAAGTTGTCCTACTTTAATGGGGTAAAGTAATTAGTTAATATCCTAATAGGATAAAGGAAGTAAATGTAGTTTTGATTAGGAATCCTTATGGGAAAAGGGAATAGTTTTGACTAGGAATCCTGATAGGAAAAGGAGACCATCTCCAAATTGGGAATTCTTGTACAAATAGGAATCTGATTTCTACTACTATTATAAATAGGAGAGCAGAGTATGTGTAAAAGGCATCATCAAAAAATCAGTGATCAGAATCATCAAGCTCTGATTTGTAAAAACAAAGAAAGACCCGAGAAGCGTATTTAGTAATAAAGTATCATCATGTTCTTGTCCGTGGACGTAGGTCGGATCAAAAATCCACCGAACCACGTTAAATCTCCTTGTTGATTGGTGTGTTTGTCTGTCTTTTGATAAATTTGCTTTTGGTCCCCCATAACCAAACAAATTCACTATTGAAGGAGGATTACCTCGGAGGTGATATTACCGTATTGCCCCGAGACCAAAATCCACCGTCAACAGTTGGCGCCGTCTGTGGGGACTCAACAAAAAGCAACTCGCATAGTAAGACAATGGCCGAAGGCGGAAACCACCAATCGTCAGGGAGCTCGGCTGCGAATTGGATGGAGAAGATCGAGGAGAACCTGAGGAAGGAAAGGGAGGAAAACCAAAATCTGCTAAAAACCATAGTAGACCGGTTAGAAAAGGTAGAAGGAGTCCACAACGGAAAATTCGAGGCCGGGACTAGCCGACGAAGGAACGAAACAACAGAGGGAAAAGAATTGCCGATACAAGTGAGGACGACAGACCCCGGAGGAGGGGTCCCTACAGGGTAAGATCTGTGGTGGTGCAGAAAGATTCCCAGACCGAGGACACATGGGAGGAAGAGGATGACCAATCGTCACCAGACCCCTCCTATGATGGCCCTCGCAACACCCGGCAAAGAGAGAAAGAATATGACGAGAGGTACGAGAAGATACCGACCACGAGAGCACCACCCCCAGGATAACAGAAAGAAAGGAGACCGCAGGAGGCGGCATGGAACCAAGATAGCAGCATGAAATCTTGGTTACGGCAGGAGCTGGCCAAATGGGGAGTATGCCCCAATACAGACAGAGGGGATGCCCAGGACGGCAAATATGAGTCCCCTCTCACAGAAGAAATAAAGTCAGAGAAATTCCCAAAAAGATTCAGCATACCAAATATGGCGCCATACAAAGGCCATACCGATCCCAAAACCCACATCGAAGGCTTCGTCCTACTAATGGAGGTATAAAGGGTAACAGGGGACGCCATTTGCAAAGTGTTCCCCTTAACTCTAGCCGGACCGGCCATCCTATGGTATAGAAGCCTAGCCCCAAGAGCATCAGCAGCTTCATACAACTCAGAAAGTCATTCATACGACACTTCAAGGGGGCTTGTGTCCCCAGAAAGACAATTGGAGAACTAAGGCTTATGAAACAAGGAGACGATGAACCTTTGAAGATATTTATTGAAAGATACCATAATATGGTACTCGAAGTCGGAGGGTATGAATCCCCCGAGGCCCTGGAAAGCTTGAATGGAGCCTTGAAAGTCGGGAGGCTATGGACCCACCTAAGGATCCAGGACACCCCGGACTACGCAACCGCCCTAGAGGTGGCCCGAAAATTCGTTCTATTAGAAAACGAGGAGAAAATATCCCGAAGAGGGAACACCATCAGAGAAATGACCACAACGTAAGGGGACATGCCATGAATGGGTGCAGAGACCTGCGGGAGCAGGTGGAAGACTTGGTGAAAGAAGGCTACCTCAGTGTGTACATGGACCATTCGATTTTTGAGGTCGACCAAGTTGATAGCGGAAGTCATCCGGTCGAATGCGTGGAAAGCTGAGATGCAGAGAGGATGTATTAAGAAGAGCCTTGCTTGTAGTGACCCTTGTAGAGTTGCAAGAAAGGCAACAGATCCCAAAAAGGTGAGTAAAACCTCTTCTGACTTAGGTTGACATTTGATTATGCTTGTTTGTTATGGCTCACACAATGATTTTGATATTTGTTTTACGGCTCGGGTCTGCTCTTGTGCCGCCGAGTCCGTTTTATTGATATATATTTTACGGCTCGGGTCTGCGCTTGTACCGCCGAGACCGATGTTTCTTTCTGGCTCAGGTCTGCTCTTGTACCGCCGAGACCGATGTTTCTTTCCGGCTCAGGTCTGCTCTTGTATCGCCGAGACCGATGGCTCTTTCCGGCTCGGGCCTGCTCTTGTACCACCGTGATCGATGTTTGTTACAGCTCGGGGTCGGGTTGCGTCCCACCGAGTCATTCTTATTGGCCTGGGGATGAAACATTCCCCCAGAGCCAAGTATCTATCTTAGCTCGGGGTCTTCAGGGGCATACTCGATGCATAGGATCCGTGAGAAGCATAGCACAGGGAAGGATGATACCCCCGTGGCGATTGCTTACTCCAGTGTTACCGAACATAAGGAGGAACATGCCCTTAATGTGTCGAACACTCTTTTGATCCTCACCTACCCGATGTAATGGATCCGTGGGAAAGCATAGCACGGGGGGTGATGACACCCCCGTGACGATTGCTAGCTCCAGTGATGGCGGAAGTAAGGAGGAATATACCCTTAGTAGTCCGGACACTCTTTGATCCATTCATCATTCGGATCCGCGAGAGACACAGCACGGGGATGCGTTGTGCCCCTGTGGCGTGTGCCTACTCCAGCGTGGTAAGGAGGAGCCTTCATACAATACACAGGCTCCCCAGTGAACCGACGTGTAGAGGATGTGCCTTTACCATTCAAACGCTCTTCTGATCCGAATCCTGGTTCGCCGGGACACTGAATTGAAAGATTCAGAATTGTGTTTTGGAGACCTCGGGCGGGACGCTGTTTTGAGGGATCCATGTTGTTGTTTATGCTTGCGAAACGTTTTTATTTTGGGATAAGTGCTAAGTCACCCCCGCCTTTTGATTTTATTTTCCAGAATCTTGTTTTTGTTTTTCGCCGGTCTGGGAGAGGGACACCCATGCCAGATTCGGAAGGGCTTCAAAGGTTGATTCACTTCCCTTCTGAATAAGTCCCAGGGATTAATCGGCTCGGGGCTGGATTCGTTCCGCCGATGACATTCGGTTAATCGGCTCGGGGCTGGATTTCGTTCCGCCGAGGCCACTTGTTTATTCGGCTCGGGGCTGGATTCGTTCCGCCGAGGCCGCTTGGTTATTCGGCTCGGGGCTGGATTCGTTCCGCCGAGGCCACTTGATTATTCGGCTCGGGGCTGGATTCGTTCCGCCGATGCCACTTGATTATTCGGCACGGGGCTGGATTTCGTTCCACCGAGGCCATTATGACTTCTCTCAGCGGGGTCGGGTCGGGTTACGTCCCACCGAGTCTACCTCTTTGGACTGGGGACGTAACATTCCCCAGGTCCAAGTACCTTTCTCAGTTCAGGGTCGGGGTACGTCCCACCGAGTCAGTTCTTCGGACTGGGGACGTAACATTCCCCCAGGTCCAAGTACCTTTCTCAGCTCGGGGTCGGGGTACGTCCCACCGAGTCAGCCCTTCGGACTGGGGACGTAACATTCCCCCAGGTCCAAGTGCCTTTCTCAGCTCGGGGTCGGGGTACGTCCCACCGAGTCAGCCCTTCGGACTTAGGACGTAACATTCCCCAAGGTCCAAGTGTCTTTCTCAGCTCGGGGTCGGGTTGCGTCCCACCGAGTCAGCCCTTCGGACTGGGGACGTAACATTCCCTCATGTCCAAGTGCCTTTCTCAGCTCGGGGTCGGGGTACGTCCCACCGAGTCAGCCCTTCGGACTGGGGACGTAACATTCCCCCAGGTCCAAATGTCTTTCTCAGCTCGGGGTTGGGGTACGTCCCACCGAGTCAGCCCTTCGGACTGGGGACGTAACATTCCCTCAGGTCCAAGTGTCGTTCTCAGCTCGGGGTCGGGTTGCGTCCCACCGAGTCAGTCCTTCGGACTGGGGACGTAACATTCCCCCAGGTCCGAGCATCTCTCACAGCTCGAGACACGATCACATGCCACCGAGCACATCATCGTTAACTCAGAGGTAAAATTTTCTCCTCACAATCGAGATTGGATCAGTCAGGGGTCAGGACCTCTAAATCTCTGGTACAGATATTACAAGAGAGGAGTCATTTTTAGTTTGGACAACAAGAGGAACTTCATCTCCTGATGGGACGACCCAAGTAAGCAATTTGCTTTGAGGTGGAGAATCATTCTGAATAGGGTCAGCATCTCCAATAACCGAGGATATGAAGATAGAAACAGAAGACTTAGTTGATGGAGAAGACAATTTCTCTGTGATTTCTGGAACGACCACCAGCTAGGCGATCAGCACACCATCTTTTTTTATAGTTCCCGGCATCAACTCTCAAACTCGTTGTTACCGAGAACTATGGGACAGATGTTGATGTGTTTTCAAGACCTATGTTATTTAAGGAGTACAGCAGAGGTAAAAAGGGTAACTACCTTCTTGGGCGAGATCATTAAAGCCGACCTGGCCACTATACAGTAAGAGACCGAGCATTTGATGATAGGTGACCGACCACTTGAGATCGGATGACCGAGCATTATCAGATCGACAACAACATTCTCGGTTCAAATGGCTATCATGGCCGACCTCATGAAGACCGAGCACATGACGAGGCGTGCTCAGGAAGATAAAGCATCATATTCTTGCGGAAAAGGGATAAGTTGTCCTACTTTAATGGGGTAAAGTAATAAGTTAATATCCTAATAGGATAAAGGAAGTAAATGTAGTTTTGATTAGGAATCCTTATGGGAAAAGGGAATAGTTTTGACTAGGAATCCTGATAGGAAAAGGAGACCATCTCCAAATTGGGAATTCTTGTACAAATAGGAATCTGATTTCTGTACTATTATAAATAGGAGAGCAGAGTATGTGTAAAAGGCATCATCAAAAAATCAGTGATCAGAATCATCAAGCTCTGATTTGTAAAAACAAAGAAGAGACCCGAGAAGCGTATTTAGTAATAAAGAGTACCATCCTGTTCTTGTCCGTGGACGTAGGTCGGATCAAAAATCCACCGAACCACGTTAAATCTCCTTGTTGATTGGTGTGTTTGTCTGTCTTTTGATAAATTTGCTTTTGGTCCCCCATAACCAAACAAATTCACTATTGAAGGAGGATTACCTCGGAGGTGATATTACCGTATTGCCCCGAGACCAAAATCCGCCGTCAACAATATATATAAAATATATAATATAATATAATTAAAAAATATAAAAGAATTGAAATAAAACTAATAAAATTTACAAAATATAAATATAAAATAATACAATAAAAAATGGGTATCCGGGTCCGAACCCGTGTATATTTACCCGGGTCCGGACCCAGACCTAGGGCAATGAATATGCTTCCGGATCCGGATCCAGATTTTGCCATCCCTACTTGTCGCTAACGTTCTCCCAGGATTACTTGGTTGCTTCTTGTTTAAGGGGTACTCATTTCACAAGAACTTGAATAAGGAAAATGGAGGAAACTCTCTCTTGACTCTCTAGGCAATGTATGAAATATGAATATTTTTGGATCATTCAAATGATCTCAATGCCTCTTAATTTATAGGCATGGAATAGTGTCTTTGAAGACACCCTTTGGTTTATGGTGTAACTCTCCTAAGGATTATACCATTTCCTAATGCCTTTAAAGGCCTAGAGATGCATCATTTTAATTTAGAGGATATGTCCCTTCACTTTTGTGCCCCTCCCACAATGCACTTCTTAGGGACAAACCTCTCATATATTTATCTATATATTAAGAGAATTTGTTACAAATACCTTGAAAAACTGCAGGTTTTTCTTATTAATTCTGAATGAATGAATTTTACAAGAGTTGCTATCTATTTATAGAGAGAGATTAGGTTAAGATTGTTATCCTTAAGTAATGTGAGATAAACTAAAATTGAAAAATAAAAGCGAGGGACCATATTATTTACAACAACTTCGAAATAGTAAACAATTTTTAAATTATTTTTTAAATTTATATAACTTAAGTCGGGCAATTCTGAGTTGTCTTTAGAGATTTTAGGTGAGTTTATTAAATGATATCTATATCGATAAATAATAAAAGATAAAAAAAAAAATATATATATATATATATATATATAATTATATTATATATTTAAATTTGAAATTTTATTAGATTTTAAAATTATATTATAAACCTATATAAAAAGGCAACACCTATTTTAATTTGGTTTTACAATTCATATGGCATTTTAAGATAACAAGATTTTCTCTAGTCAAATGTGATTGAATTGTTGTTTGAGCATGAAGTTAAATCAAGGATTAAGATGAATCAATGTTCTTTTTTGCATTAGTTTCTGGAATTGTTTACAGCTTTTTTCTCTATTAAAATTTTAATTTCTACTTAGACATATAATTGCCATACACATTTTAAGCAAAGGAAGTATTGAAGTTTAATGTTGTGTTGTTTACTTGCATTCAGTTTTGAGCAAGTCACAATTTCAACTGAATTTGAAGATTCCTGGTGATTTTAAGTCATTTAAAATGTCTGCGGCAGCATCTTCTGGCAGCACTCTCAAATGGCAACTGTCAAGTCTTGCATTTCTTCTAGTAAAAATTTTTATGCCAAACAAAGCAGCATTTACTACTAAATATGAAAATGAATCTTCAAAAAGGCTTGCCATTGCTACAGAGCTTAAAATCAGGGCCGGTTAAATCTGTAAACGTTGTTACAAGATCCATGGCTGCAGCAGGCAAGAACAAGCCTCTATCGGGATTGCCTGTTGATTTGAGAGATCCTATAGCTCTTTGTTTCCTCAATTGTCTTTGTGCTATAAGATGCTTTCATGTTTGTTAGCGTCGTGTTTCATTTTTATGGTCCTTTGTAGACCCGGCCAAGGTTCCGGTTGGAACCGGACTGTTTCAGCGGTTCCAAACGGTTCCAAACGACCGGTTGGAACCGTTGGAACTCTAGGGTTCCAACGGTAACACCCAACGGCTTCTAGTCGTTGGGTGTCATCCAACCAGCCCAACGGCTACTAGCCATTGGGCTGGGGGCAGGGAGCCATTGCTCCCTGCCCCAATTTCAGAAAAAAAAAAATTAAATAAATTATTTCAATTTTCCAAAATTACCCCTAATAACGGTAATAAAACGGTTAATTTTAGGGGCAATTTAGGTATCACAAAAATATTCTTAAATGTATAAATATGGGTGATTTTTCATTATTTCAACACACCAATTTCTCAATTCTCAATTCTCTCAATTCTCTTATTCTCAATTTTTTCATTTGCAAATTAGAAATTACAATTTATCATTCTCAATTCTCTAATGGCAAGCTCATCTGAGAACACAATGTCAAATGTGTCAACCCAAGAGAACAGCCCTAGTATCGGTTTACGGAGAAGATAAATTAAACATCGTTCCTCGGCTGTTTTTTAAATTCATTTTCATTTAGATGATACTGATGAAGGTTCAAGAGCAGTATGCAACCACTATGGGATTTCTTACAAATTTTCTGGTGGATACGGTAATATGATCAAGCACCTGGAAAGACATCATGCGGTTAAGCTTGGACTTGATACGACGCAAACTCAAATGGCTAGGTACGCATCATCTAGTAGAGGTATGAGTGCTTTAAATTTATTTAAATATTCTGATGCTAAAAATAGAGAAGAATTTGCTAAATTAACTTGTATGTGTTGGTCTCTAAGACATTATCCAAGATCATATAAGCAATGAAATATTGTGAATACAAAAGTAAAGTATGGCGGAATCATACTTACAAAGAGCGGATGTTGGATGCGTTGAACACAAAAAAATTGCCTTTGAGAAGTCCTCCAAGATTCGGCCAAGGTCCTATTTGAATGTTGAATCCAAGCTCCAAGCTTTGATCTTTGATTCCAAGCTCAAGGGATTAGTTTCCCTAACACCTTGATATGATTCCTTTGGTGTGCTAGCACTAAGAAAAATTGCAACAATTATTTCTTGTTCTTGATGGAGCTCACAGCAATGGAGCACAAAGGGAGAGAGATAGAGTTTTCTATTTTTTTTTCCTAAAAACATATCACAAAATCCTTCACACTTTTGGTTTTTGTTTTTTCCAAAAAAGCAAAAGGCAAAATGGAGGGAAAATGGCATTCAATGCCTTCAACAACTCCCATCATGAATAGTGATTGGTTGTCAATCACAAAAAAGGTAACATGACTCCCATCACTAAAGTGACAGGTGATGTGACTTGCGATGTGACTTGTGGGCCGCACTTTAATTCAAAATGCGAGTGGGCCCGTAAACACATTCTGGGCTCGGGTTCGTTAATTCCGAATTAAGGAACTTTCTGTTGCGACGTAATTAAATCAAATTTAATTAAATAATTATGCTTAGTAAAATTACTATTCACGTTGCTCGCGAATTAATTCTAAATCAATTCATTAGCCCGAATTAAAATCCAATTTTAATTCCGCGTCGAAATCTAATTTCGTTTAATATATCGAATATATTATTTAATCGATTAATTCCAAATTAATCATTCTCGCTTTTCAAATAGTATTTTATCCCAGATAATATCTCTCCGCAATTAATCCTAGATTAATTATGTTCAAATCATACGTCATCGGTGAATCTTCGAGAAGCGACCCATGAGATCCCTGGATATGTTGGCAGTAAATCCGGTCGTCGGACTATCCGAACACGTACGTACCTTGTACTACGTTTTTACCGATTTACAAGACATGGTTGGCTTCTAGCAAAGCACCGTGCCTACCCAATTCTCCAGAAATATTCTTAATGGAATTTATAATCTATGTCAGGTGTAGTATACGTAGTATTGCGTATTGCGATCCAGTATCGGATGTCACATGCAAGGCCTAGGACTGGAATAGTGTATGCCCCGTACGAATTATACAACTAGTCTCTGTAATCGGATAATCATGACCATGTCATATTATCCCGATGGTTGCAACCATTTAGAGTACCAGTTCTGTATCCCTGCGTGATCATCATCTCCATATGACTGAAGTGATACTTCCATCTTGACATCACACCCAATACACTACGATTCTCAATAAACCAGAAGAGGCGTACACAGAACCTGTTAAAGTCCTGGACGACCAAAACCAAAGCGTATTGATTATCGCAAGTACTAGCGATGCAAGTCTCAGGTTAAGACCAAATACACCTACCCTGATGCGGATTCCCATAGACACATAGTCATACTACCTATGGGATTCTGCGGGGTCTATCTAGAGCGAAGCTGTTTCCGTATCATCGGTAAACACTGATGAGTTGTAAAACTATCACTATTTCCCACTCATTTAACTTAATATTTTGTATAGTTTCTTGAGTTTTGTGAATATTTTGATGTATTTTGTGTTATTTTGTAGATAAATAAAGTTTCAGGACATTCTGGAGGTGATTTGGAGCAAAACTGTGAAATTTGGCAAAAGGGTATTTTGGTAATTTTGGGCGTCCCGACACAAAGGGTATTTTGGTAATTTTGGGCATCCCGACCTCTAACGTGCACCGGAGACTGCTAATATGCGCCAGGTCAACAAGTCAAAGTTTCCAAGTTTGACTTTGCTAACATGCACCATGCCACGTGTCATCATCACAAGCAATCTGCTAACGTGCACCGCATGCCACGTGTCAAAAATTCGACAAGCAGTTTTTTTTTAGCCACCATGCCACGTGTCGAAAATTCAGCGATCCAAAAAAAATAATAATAATAATAATAATAAAAAAAATCAGAAAATTAATAATAAAAAAATTGGATTTTTTTGCCTATAAATTGAGTTCAAATTTCTTAGTTTCAATGTACCAAAATCCTCTGAAATACTTATATAAAAGAGAGTTCTTCTTATTTTCTTCTTATATTCAGTTTTATTTACGCTTTGTAGTAGTAATTCTATCCATCCATGATGGGGTAACTTCTCCATGCTGAGGTAAAAAGGTAATTCTTATACTTTTGCTATTTAGATTAATCTCCCTTAAAATATAATATATAAACTATTTAAAACCTGAATTAATAAAGGATACCGCCATTCCGGACGGTTGGTTATTCAATTTAAATTGGTTAAACCTGACTTAATGAGGATACCGCCATACTGGACGGTTGGTTTAAGTTTATATTTTTGTTCCGCCTTATGGCTGGTATATTTGAATTTGACTTAATCAGGATACCGCCATTCCGGACGGTTGATTTAAAATATCACAAGATTATATATATTATTTTATGGGAGATATCTAAATATTGAATAGTAGAAGTTAATTCTTTTTACCTTAGCATTTCTTTTTATTACTTTTCAGTAATTTCATTTTATGTCTTTTAAGTTTATATCAGCTTTAGCTATGTGTTATAACTAAGTTAGTTTTCTAGGTTGTGATGAAATCTAATATCACCGGTTTATAAGAGGTTATTTTATAATTTGAGTAATTTAAAGGTTTACTTATTAAGGCTTAAATGCATCTTGTTGTTTGATCACCAATAAGATTGATGTGGTAAATCTAAAATGAACTAGACATAGGGATTTTAGGTTTCAACCTTTGACTTAATAGCTCACGATCTTCTTTAAGGATAGATAACCTTTTAATAGATTTCCTTACAGGATAAGAATATACCTGTCAGGCGGGGGTAGCCATAATTGAACTTAAACTTAATGAATTCAGATAATTTAATTGACATAGACATATGATTCAATTGGATTAAACTGGGTATTTGTGTCTGACCATCGACAGATGCTTTCGCATAAATTCGTGTTCCAGGTTAGTAAACTGATTTATTACACAAACATAAAATAATCACTTCATCTTTTTAAAGATATTAGAAAGATTCACAACCCTATATCTTTGAGTCTTTTATTTTCTTTTGTCTTTTTATCTTTTTATTTATTTAGCAAATCTACAAATCAAATCATTCAAGCAATCAATTCCCTTCTCCCTCAATTAGATATTTGTAAATAAATAGTATCAACAATTAATAATAATAGTAGGAATTAAGTCCTCGTGGGATCGATATTTTTATACTACTTGAACGATACGTGCGCTTGCGTTATACGTGTGTGTTTACGCCGGTCAAGTTTTTGGCGCCGTTGTCGGTGACTTATTTTTCTTGAGTTATTAATTTTGAAGCTATCTAATTTACTTGTATCTAATTTTCTTTGTTTTTTATCTGTAATTTTTATTTCTTCCTTTTGTTTTCAGGTGATTAAAAAAAATGGAACATTTTGAAAAATTTCGAGCTTTACTAGAAAAATATACACCCCAAATCTGGGAGCAACAGTCTAGTTTTCTGAGGCCTGTTGTCCAGCCCAACAATTATCACTGGAATTCAGAACCAAGCAATACTACATTTGCTCATCAGAACGAAATAGGGAGATGTGTAATATGTGATGGTAACCACCCGAGCGATCAATGTATTTACCTTTCAGAGTGGCAGAATTATTGGAATCATTCAAGGTACGAAGAATCATCACATTTTCCATCTTATCCACAATCCATCTACGATCTTCATCAAGAATCAGATCCATCAGAGGAAGATCAGTTGATTCACATGCTCAAAAATTTGTTCGAGGAACGGGAAGCTCTATTTGGTGTACAAATTCAGAGTCAAGCAGCGTTTATACAGAGGATTACAGATCAAGTTAAACAATTAACAGATAACCTGAATCACATATCTCACGGAACAAATTCAAATAATACTGAAGAAGCCTTCGAATATCCTGAGATTTATCATGACATCATAACAGAGGACGGGGCTGAGCAGTATCAAGAATCAGAGGTTGACAATTTTGAAGCATGTATTTCACAGATGACAGATGAAGAGCTGAATACAGAAATTTTAAAATACATATGTGAAGAAAAGGTGGAGCAAGAAGCAGAGCAAATGGAGGAGCAAATGTCTGACCTTAATAAAGATCCAGAGCATTCAGGAGAAACATCGCTGTTTTGGGGAGTACAAATCAAAGATATCAACTAGAAGCTTGACAGAATGGAATTTCCATTCCAAGTCAAGCACCATACGAGACCTCCTGATTTTCTTTCTTTCTTTTTAGGAATCACTGGAACAACAAAAATAAAAAAGGTGGCACAAGCACTAAATGGGTCAAAATTCTTTTTGCCCATTTACCTTTGGAATAGACCATTCAAAAGCAACGCTCATGGGATTGTCTTTAATAGGACGTCCAAAACGACGTTGAAACCTCCTTGACAGATAGATTTCAGTCACGTCTGGCTGAAGACGAAAAATTTAGCGCTAGCAACCCATGCAATTTGTTGTAATTTTTGTTTTCATATTTCATGTTATAGAATTTTTAATTTTGTGTGTTGTTTTGTAGGGAAAAGCACAAACGAAGTATTTTAAGACAGAAGGAATGGTGTTTGGCAATCATAAAGATGAGAACCAATTCATTAGCAATGGCTGAGTAAAGAATTAATTCTTGAGACACATCCTAATGAATTTATACCAAACGAGTGGCGTATTGCATACACAATTCTGTTGCCTTAATTATTGCTTTGATTCGCTTTTCTGTTGTAATTATCTTTATTTTCGTAGACAGGATCCAGACTTTTTGACTTTTCACGATTTCTTTTGTTTTATTTTGCTAACAAGCTTCCTTTGGAAGATACTAGTGCTATTATTACTCACCCTTTTCAGGTACTATAAATTCAGCCTGTCATTGCACCTTTGGAGGCATCCAGAGTTAAGAAAGAAATACAAAAAAAATGCAAGCCACTTCAAGAAGACGAGTTGAGAACATCTGTGTGTTTTGCGGTAGTAGTGTTGGTGTTAAACCACAATACGTAGAAGCAGCACAAGAATTGGGTCGAGTCTTAGCTGCAAGAAATATACACTTAGTATATGGCGGAGGCAATCTTGGACTAATGGGGATCGTTTCAAAGGCCGTACAGGAAGGAGGCAGTCATGTTTTGGGAATCATCCCAAAACCCTTGGCAGAAGCAAATCTTATTGAATCATCAAACGGAGAGGAAATGATCGTGCCAGGTATGTCTGAACGATTGGTAGAAATGATTAACCGTTTTGATGCTTTTATTGCTTTGCCAGGTGGCTTGGGTACATTGGAGGAAATTTTTATAGTACTATCTTGGGCGAACCTGAATATACACCAGAAACCAATTGGACTACTCAATGTTGATGGATTTTATGATTTTCTTTGTGTGTTTCTTGATGATGCCCGGAGAAATGGGTTCGTGTCAAAACCTATGAAAGAACTCCTTTTTACTGCCAGGTCTGCTCCAGATCTAATAGACCAATTCTTAGCCTATGAACCACAAGTTGACCCTATCCTTTCAAAGATAAAATGGTCTGATGATGATCGTGGTAAGAAGCGTCGAATAAATCTGGATCTTAACCTTTAATTTTCTTGTAATAATTCAGCTAACCACTATCTTCTAAACTCTTCTTCTACTGTTTAAAGACATTGGGGACAATGTCTCATTTAGGTTTGGGGGTGAGGAATAGTTAATAGTACTTGTTTGTATTGTGTTTTTAGTTTTAGTCCAAAATTTTTCGAAAAATTAAAAAAAATTAAAAAATTTTCAAAAATTACAAAAATATTTTGCATTTTTATCAAAGGCATATTTAAAGCTAGGTGATGGTTTGATGTCTTCCTTCACTCACTACCTTTCTATAAGGAAAAGTTGTGAAGGCACCTAGATAATCATTCACCCGTAGCTTGTTGTGATAGACTAGTTTGGAGGACTTGTTGTTATTCCTGATACCAAGCGATAAGAGCCTAAGAGGCTAGGGTACTTAAGTGAGCCTCGCTCCACCCTCCCTCTGGGGAATCTACAACGGGAATTCCATTCGACAGTTAGTCACACACCATGACCAGTAAAAATTATTTTTTTATGGTTTTGTTTTTATGTTGACTAAAAAGGTTAAATTGGTAAGAAATAACTGTGTAAGGAATTCTCACTCCTGATACGTATTTCAAACCTATTTTTCGAAACAAGTTAATTTTTGTTTATTCCTTTTGAATTATTTAATTTGTAAATTCTCCATAAAACTAACTAAAAATGGATCTTAATATACTTAGTTGGCAGATATTATCAACATACATGGTAACATACGGACATATGATAAAATTGAAATGATTGTAATATTCAGTGCTATAGTTTAATTCGAGAAGCATCTCAAAAAGTGATGGAATAAAATATATATATATATACACATCTGAGATCCGAGTTATTAAGTCTGTAAGGGTATTTTAATACCTAGTGCCCTAAAACCAACTGGTTTGGGAGTCGTTGGCCCAAAGCTCGCTACATGGATCAAAAATATATATATATATATATCTGAAGTCTGAGTAATTAAGTCCGTAGGGGTGTTTTAACACATGGTGCCTTAAAGCCATCTGGTTTGGGAGCCACCGACCTAAAGCTAGCTACATAGATGGAATGTATTGTATATAAATAAAAAAAAATATAGTAGAAATCAAAGAAAAAATCAGAAAATTTATTCCATTACTACAAAAGATGTGAAATCTGATAAAACTTTAGGACAAAAATATTACTCTCTTATCAACTGCACTTATGACTGTTGTAGGAAAAAATGAGTTGTTTAATATTTTGTTAACTGTGTATATTGGGAATGGTAAAAATAATCGGAGAATCTACTTATTCAGTAATTTAGAATGAAACAAAACAACTACTAAAACTTGGAGTAGAAGTTTCACCTAATTAGTCACTAACTTCTTTATTCTCTTTTCTCTTGTCTTTTTGCTTTTGTGTGCATTAGTTTCACTACCATTTTACTTTTATAAAATATTTGTGGGTATCATTGCTGTAAACCCTCACGAGACCATAACTCGTCCACTAGGGACACCT
This sequence comes from Zanthoxylum bungeanum, assembly GCA_019454045.1. Taxonomy (NCBI): domain Eukaryota; kingdom Viridiplantae; phylum Streptophyta; class Magnoliopsida; order Sapindales; family Rutaceae; genus Zanthoxylum; species Zanthoxylum bungeanum. The sequence goes on from SKCR01032807.1 coordinate 33,278, forward strand.
AGGGGTTTAAAGGCTTATAGCATATGCTAAATGAAATCGTGATCCCTACGAAAGTGGCTTAGTTAAATTTTTATTATGTTATTTTATTTTGCTCGAGGACTAGCAAAATGTTAGGTTTGGGGGTGTGATGAGTGGTAAAACTATCACTATTTCCCACTCATTTAACTTAATATTTTGTATAGTTTCTTGAGTTTTGTGAATATTTTGATGTGTTTTGTGTTATTTTGTAAATAAATAAAGTTTCAAGAAATTCAAGAGGTGATTTGGAGCAAAACTGTGAAATTTGGCAAAAAGGGTATTTTGGTAATTTTGGGCGTCCCGACACAAAGGGTATTTTGGTAATTTTGGGCGTCCCGACCTCTAACATACACCGGAGACTGCTAATATGCGCCAGGTCAACAAGTCAAAGTTTCCAAGTTTAACTTTGCTAACGTGCACCATGCCACGTGTCATCATCACAAGCAATCTGCTAACGTGCACCGCATGCCACGTGTCAAAAATTCGACAAGCAGTTTTTTTTAGCCACCATGCCACGTGTCAAAAATTCAGCGATCCAAAAAAAAATAATAATAATAAAAATAAAAATCAGAAAAATAATAAAAAAAAAATTGGATTTTTTTGCTTATAAATTGAGTTCAAATTTCTTAGTTTCAATGTACCAAAATCCTCTGAAATACTTATATAAAAGAGAGTTCTTCTTATTTTCTTCTTATATTCAGTTTTATTTACGCTTTGTAGTAGTAATTCTATCCATCCATGATGGGGTAACTTCTTCATGTTGAGGTAAAAATGTAATTCTTTTACTTTTGTTATTTAGATTAATCTCCCTTAAAATATAATATATAAACTATTTAAAACTTGAATTAATAAAGGATATCGCCATTCCGGACGGTTGGTTATTCAATTTAAATTGGTTAAACCTGACTTAATGAGGATACCGCCATACTGGACGGTTGGTTTAAGTTTATATTTTTGTTCCGCCTTATGGCTGGTATATTTGAATTTGACTTAATCAGGATACCGCCATTTCGGACGGTTGATTTAAAATATCACAAGATTATATATATTATTTTATGGGAGATATCTAAATAGTGAATAGTAGAAGTTAATTCCTTATACCTTAGCATTTCTTTTTATTACTTTTCAGTAATTTCATTTTATGTCTTTTAAGTTTATATCAGCTTTAGCTATGTGTTATAACTAAGTTAGTTTTCTAGGTTGTGATGAAATCTAATATCACCGGTTTATAAGAGGTTATTTTATAATTTGAGTAATTTAAAGGTTTACTTATTAAGGCTTAAATGCTTCTTGTTGTTTGATCACCAATAAGATTGATGTGGTAAATCTAAAATGAACTAGACATAGGGATTTTAGGTTTCAACCTTTGACTTAATAGCCCACGATCTTCTTTGAGGATAGATAACCATTTAATAGATTTCCTTACATGATAGGAATATACCTTTCGGGCGGGAGTAGCCATAATTGAACTTAAACTTAATGAATTCAGATAATTTAATTGACATAGACATATGATTCAATTGGATTAAACTGGGTATTTGTGTCTGACCATCGACAGATGCTTTCGCATAAATTCGTGTTCCAGGTTAGTAAACTGATTTATTACACAAACATAAAATAATCACTTCATCTTTTTAAAGATATTAGAAAGATTCACAACCCTAGATCTTTTAGTCTTTTATTTTCTTTTGTCTTTTTATCTTTTTATTTATTTAGGAAATCTACAAATCAAATCATTCAAGCAATCAATTCCCATCTCCCTCAATTAGATATTTGTAAATAAATAGTATCAACAATTAATAACAATAGTACGAATTAAGTCCTCGTGGGATCGATATTTTTATACTACTTGAACGATATGTGCGCTTGCGTTATACGTGTGTGTTTACGCCGGTCAAACACAACCTCTTATCACACTTGCTTAAGTATCCAATACTTAAATATTTGAGAACTATGATGTTACGCTTCCATAACACGCACAAGTGCAATACTAGTCTATTCTGCATTATCGATGTCCAGTCTCGATAATACTACGACTATGGATATTTAATGATTAAATCTTTATGGATTGATACTGTCTCATATCTTATAATCCAGAACTAATCATATGGACTTTTATCATTTATATATTTAAGTAATCAAATTACAAAATGATAAAATGTAATTTCATTGCTACATAGTTAATTTGTACAAAAACCAAAATGTCTTTTACAAATAGTGACGCTATGGGTCATAATTGTCTAACAATCTCCCACTTGGCCTATAGCCAGTCACTCAAGCATCTAATACCTGAACTATGTACATGTCGCTCAAACTTTTGCTGAGGAATAGCTTTCGTCAGCGGATCTGCAATGTTGTCCTCTGATGCGGCCTTCTCGATCTTGAAACGTCGAAGAACATGCTTGGATCATTGATGAGACTGCAGTTCCTTAGCCTGCGCTATAGCCCCATTATTGTCACAATACAATGGAACGGGCTCAGCTGCTAACGGAACTACTCCTAATCCAATTAGGAATTTACTGATCCAAAATGCCTCTTTTGCTGCTTCAGCTGCAGCAATATACTCCGCTTCTGTTGTTGAATCGGCAACAGTCTATTGCTTGGAAGATTTTCAGTTTACTGCTCTGTTGTTCAAACAAAATATGTACCCGGATTGTGACTTGCAGTCGTCTTTATCGATTTGGAAACTTGCATCGGTAAACCCAGTTACCTCAAGTTCTCAATCTCCATAAATTAAGAAAGCATCATTAGTTCGTCTAAGATACTTAAGGATATTCTTAACCGCCATCCAGTAACCATCACCTGGATCGGCCTGATAGCGACTACACATGCTCAAAGCATACGAGACATCAGGTCGCATACATATCATGGCATACATGATCGATCCGACTGCCGAGGCGAACGGTATCTGACTCATGTTGTCTCTCTCATCTTGAGTTTTAGGACACATGTCCTTAGATAGAGTGACGCCATGTGACACTGGCAACAGTCCCCTCTTGGACTGATCCATGTTGAATCTCTTCAACACTTTGTCAATGTACGTGCTCTGGGAGAGTCCAAGCAGCTTTCTAGATCTATCCCGGTAGATCGTTATTCTTAGAATAAAGGTTGCTTCTCTCAGATCCTTCATGGAGAATTTTAATGAAAGACAAGCTTTCACCGATGTTAACATGGGAATATCATTGCCAATAAGCAATACATCATCAACGTAAAGGACAATGAATGTCAGTTCACTCCCACTAACCTTCTTATATACACAAGGATCATCCTCGTTTTGAACGAAATCATATTCTTTTATATCTCATCAAAACATTGGTTCCAAGAACGCGATGATTGCTTCAATCCATAAATGGATCGATTTAACTTACAAACCTTGTTTGCAAGTCTTGGTACAACAAAACCGTCAGGCTGTTGCATATAAAAATCCTCCAAAAGGTTTCTGTTAAGGAAAGCGGTTTTGACGTCCATCTGCCATATCTCGTAATCGAAATATGCAGCAATAGCAAGCATTATCCGAATGGATTTAATCATGGCAACGGGTGAAAAAGTTTCATCGTAATCGACACCATGTCGTTGACGATACCCTTTCGCTACAAGCCTAGCTTTGTACGTTTGTACGTTGCCATCCATGTCAGTCTTCCTCTTGAAGACCCATTTGCAACCAATAGGTTTTACGCCTTCTGGTGCATCAACCAGTGTCCAAACTTGGTTGGTGTACATGGAATCCATTTCGGAATTCATGGCCTCTTGCCATAAACCGGAGTCGATACCTTGTATCGCTTCCACATACGTAGCCGGCTCGTCTTTCTTAATAAGATTAATATCCATATGAGGTGAGATCAGAAACTCATACCTCTCAGGTTGTTTTCTGACTCTCTCCGACCTACGCGGTCCTTGTGTATTCGAAGATTGTGGTGCAGTCTCATCCCTGATGGACTGTTCATGTTCCGTTAAGGATTCTGTGCCAGGAACAGTAGCACTCCGATTTTCATCGAGTTCTACTTTCCTCCCACTTATCACTGCATTTAAGAATTCCTTCTCAAGGAAAACCGCATGTAGAGCAACAAATACTTTGTTCTCTTGTGGGTGATAGAAGTAATATCATTTGGTTTCCCTAGGATATCCTACAAATAGGCATTTATTCGATTTGGGTTCTAGTTTGGTATCTTCCAAACGTTTGACGTATGCCCAGCAACCCCAAATCTTCAGGAATGAGAAACCCGATTTCTTTCCTGTCCATATTTCATACGGAGTCTGTTGAACAGACTTTGACGGAACCTTATTCAAAATAAGTATTGCATTGTTCAATGCATATCCCCAGAAGGAAATAGGTAGCTCTGTGCGACTCATCATAGACCTTACCATGTCTAACAAAGTTCGGTTTCTCTGTTCGAACACATCGTTTAATTGCGGTGTTCCGGGAGGAGTCCACTGTGAAAGAATACCATATTCTTTCAAGTAATCAAGAAACTCATTGCTTAAGTATTCGCCACCACGGTCCGATAGTAATGTCTTAATACTTTTTCCAGTCTGTTTTTCTACTTCGTGTCGAAACTCTTTAAATTTCTCAAAAATTTCCGACTTGTGTCTCATAAGATACACATAACCATAACGCGATGCATCATACGTAAAGGTTACGAAGTATTCATATCCACCTCTAGCCTGGCTAGACATGGGCCCACAAACGTCACTAGAACAATGGCTAACAGTTCGGTGGCATGTACACATTTACCGATAAAAGGTGATTTAGGCATCTTGCCTAATAAACAAGATTCGCAGACGTCATATGAATTTGGATCAAATCCGTCCAAGTACCCACTCTTCGAAAGTGTGGATATATGTGTCTTGTTTATGTGTCCCAGACGACAATGCCACATATAAGTTTCATCTTTGTTACTTACTTTAAGCCTTTTTTTTTTGTTACATTATATGTTTGAGATTGATTCATATTCAAAATATAAAGACCATTATTTACATCAGCAGTGCAAATTTCCATATCATTTTTATACATAAAACACCCAGTGTTTCTAAATACAAAAGTATACCCACATTGGGTTAACATAGATACATAAATAATATTCATAGTCAAACTAGCTACATAATAACAGTCTGATAGTTTAAGTACATGCCCTGATGGCAGTTCTAAAAGAAAAGTGCCAACGGCCAAAACGGCGACCTGTGTCCCATTTCCAACGCGGAGGTCAATCTCTCCTGAGGCCAGTCTCCTACTAATTTGCAGATCCTGCACATCAGTACATATATGAGTTCCACAACCAGAATCAAAAATCCAATTTTTAAAACTAGTAGTAGACATGTTTATTTCTATAACAAACATACATGAAGCCGGTGTCTTGCCCGCTTTGATTTCCTTCATGTGTGCCTTGTACTCGCGGCAGTCACGCTTCCAGTGACCCCGCTTGCCGCACTGGAGACATACATCTTGGGATTTGTCTTTAGGTTTCCCAGAACCCTTTTGACGATTTGGCATTACCCTTCTTATTATGCTTCTTCTTCTTGACACCTCCAGTCGCATTGGGTCAAGCCCTCGGAGTCTGAGATGTTGAAGAAAAGTGCCCCTCGCGCTTCTTGCTCTTTTGAAGCTCTTTCTCTGCTTCACGCAGAGTGGACATCAACTCTCCATGAGTTTTTTCTTGGTTCATCATATTGTAGTTCATGATGAACCCACTCCAAGTGTCGGGGAGAGACTGTAAGATCAAATATTTTGAAGTCTCAGCCTCGAAGATGATACCCATCTGTCTGAGCTGCTCAATGTCAGCAATCATATGTGACACATGGTTCTCAACAGACGTACCCTCTGACATGCGAGCGCGGAAGAGCTTCTTCTGCAACTCATATCTTTGCGATCTAAGATTAGATCGGTGAAGATCATGCAACTTCGCCATCATCTCATAGGGATCCAATCCCTTGTTTTGACGACGGAATTGCGGAGTCATAACAGCAAGCATTACCGATTGAGCAGTCGCGTTTTCATCGCTATGAGTCTTCCAAAGCTCTAGCTCAAGCAACTGATCAGGTCGGGGCTTAGGCCCAAGAGGTTTCTCTATGGTGTATAGTAACTTCTCGGATCCCAGAACAATTCTGAGATTCATATCCCAGTCTTGAAAGTTTGTTCCATTAAAGACATTATCGCCCATGAAAATATCCATAATGCTTAACTTTCATGTCATCTTAACCGCAATAGTCCAACTATTCGATTAACGATGTATAGGTACAGTCTAACTTTACAAGAAAAATAATTTGAAAGCGCGTAAAGCTAAGTATTTGAACGAAATTGTAAATTCAATACTAGCCTCCCACTATTTTTCGGGGAGCCTCTAACCCTATGTTGAGTACTCGGGAAACCTAGTTTCCTAGTGGGCTAGGATCCCATTAAATAACACACAACCTTGACTTTGGCCAACAAGCTGTATGATATTTAACTAGGTAGATCTCTAAAATCAATTGGATCTCATCCAATTCCGAGATCTGGTAGGTGGACTTCCAAGTCCGAATCATATATACAATATATATGCCAATATATCCAATATATTTTCCTAACATTTTTCTTCTGAATCAACTAAGTCTTGGCTTTGGCACAACAAGCTTAATGATTCCAGTTAAGCGGAACCCATTGACTTTTTGTAATCGATGTCGATGGACAAGAAGTGATCTTGCCTTTGGCCAACAAATCACAACTTGGACAAGACATACGATATGGAACAAAGCCTTCATGATTCAAACACAACCGCGATGGACAAAGGTCTTGACTTTGGCCAACAAACCAGTGCCAATCTTGGATCTTGAGTAAGAATCACTCAATGGAAGGAAAACGCTTAATATTTGTTGAGGGTTTTTTTTTGCGTAAATTGGCAACCAATTTATTATCTTTGTTAGGTCTCATCATACACCCTTAAGCATGCATTCTAAAAGCATAATAAGGTGTGGTAAATAAATTAATAATGATATGTGGATGGATATCTCACAGATTGTTCCTAGAAAAAATCACTCTTTTTCCCCCCGGCTAAAACTATTCTAACTTCTACCCAATTATATAATATAATTAAAGAAACCTCATTAACATTGAGGGGAATTAGGTGAGAAAAGAATTACAAATAATCAAGAGAGATAAGGCTGGACACGCAGGTCCAATTTAATAAATTCTAAATTTACAACAATTTCCAAAATTGCCATTTCCCTTCTAATATTCATCCGATATACATTATTCATTCAACACATCCATGTATTCACATAAAGCATGTTATTCAATCAATCTAATCTAATCAAATCAATTAATCTTTGAATAAAGTGATCATCCAATGTTCAGACAACGATTTGATTTGCGCGAGTCCAACTCGTTTAAGAATAAGTACTCAAAGTACGAATTCTTGAATTATATCGAACTATAATTTAAATCTAATTTAATTCGTATTCAATACTAATTCTAAATTTAATTCTAAATTAAATAACTACACTTTTTATTGTGCATTTACGACTTAGATTCCAAATCTAATCTAAATGGGTCTCAAAGCCCAATTAACATCCAATGTCATTTAATTAAAGTCCAATGGGCTTTCAATTAATTTCTTAAGGCATGGACTTTGGTCAATATGGGTCAAACTCAAATACCAAAGCCCAATTAAGGAATCACCCTATTTGCCAAGAAACCAATTTAGGCCCATTAGACCCAATTAAATATATAAGGTTCATTTGTCATATTTGGACTTAATGGAATGATTTAGGCCCAATTTGGATCCAATCCAATTGACCTAAACCAACTTGGCCCAACCAAGCTCATTAGGCTCAAATACAACATTATCAGCCCAATTCCAAATTAAGCCCAACTAATTAAATTTTAAAATTCCAAATTTCATAATTTAATTAATTAAAGTGTATTGCATTAATTAATTATCTAAATTAACATTTCCAAAAAATCAATTTAATTAATTAATCATGCTTTAATTTGTTCAACACATGTCCAACATTATTGAAACAAAAAAATCATCTCATTTCATGCTATTAGGCTCACGGCATTTTGGGATTTTTTAAACCGATTTCGATTGCAATCCAATTAAATCATTAATCAATTTATCCCAAGTCTTAAAAACTCATCCAATGATCAAAAGAACAAAAACTACCATGACTAGGGTTTATTATCACATTCGGCCATCATACCCAAATTGGGGAAAAATAATCCAATTAGTTTTTCATCAATTGATCATCATATATAACTCCAAGTTATCCATATACAAGCATACTCAACAAACAATTTGGTTAAATCATGTTCAAATCAAATTTACCCAAATTTTAGTATATAAACCCTAAATTCAATTTCATGCTCATCATGGCTCATGATACCAATGTTGGTCTCTAAGACATTATCCAAGATCATATAAGCAATGAAATATTGTGAATACAAAAGTAAAGTATGGCGGAATCATACTTACAAAGAACATATGTTGGATGCGTTGAACACAAAAAATTTACCTTTGAGAAGTCCTCCAAGATTCGGCCAATGTCCTCTTTGAATGTTGAATCCAAGCTCCAAGCTTTGATCTTTGATTCCAAATTCAAGGGATTAGTTTCCCTAACACCTTGATATGATTCCTTTGGTGTGCTAGCACTACGAAAAATTGCAACAATTCTTTCTTGTTCTTGATGGAGCTCACGGCAATGGAGCACAAAGGGAGAGAGAGAGTTTTCTATTTGTTTTTTTTTTTTTCTAAAAACATATCACAAAATCCTTCACACTTTTGGTATTTGTTTTTCCAAAAAGCAAAAGGCAAAATGGAGGGAAATGGCATTCAATGCCTTCAACAACTCCATCATGAATAGTGACTGGTTGTCAATCACAAAAAAGGTGACATGACTTCCATCACTAAAGTGACAGGGATGTGACTTGCGATGTGACTTGTGGGCCGCACTTTAATTCAAAATGCGAGTGGGCCCGTAACATATTTCGGGCTTGGGTTCGTTAATTCCGAATTAACGAACTTTCCGTTGCGACGTAATTAAATAAAATTTAATTAAATAATTATGCCTAACACAAATTACTATTCACGTCGCTCGCGAATTAATTCTAAATCAATTTGTTAGCCCGAATTAAAATCCAATTTTAGTTCCGCGTCGAAATCTAATTTCGTTTAATATATCGAATATATTATTTAATATCGATTAATTCCAAATTAATTGTTCTCTCTCCTTCCAATAGTATTTTATCCCAGATAAAATCTCTCCGCAATTAATCCTAGATTATTATGTTCGAATCATACGTCATCGGTGAATCTTCGGGAAGCAACCCATGAGATCCCTGGATATGTTGGCAGTAAATCTGGGGTCGTCGGACTATCCAAACACGTACGTACCTTGTACTATATTTTTTACCAATTTACAAGACATGGTTGGCTTCTAGCAAAGCACCGTGCCTACCCAATTCTCCAGAAATATTCTTAATGGAATATATAATCTATGTCAATCGTAGTATATGTAGTATTGCGTATTGCAATCCAGTATCCGATGTCGCATGCAAGGCCTGGGGCTGGAATAGTGTCTGCCCCGTACGAATCATATATCGGATTACAAGCAACTAGTCTCTTTAATCGGATAATCATGACCATGTCATATTATCCAGATGAATGCAACCATTTAGAGTACCAGTTCTGTATCCCTGCGTGATCATCATCTCCATATGACTGAAGTGATACTTTCATCTTGACATCACACCCAATACTACGATTCTCAATAAACCCAGAAGAGGCGTACACAGAACCTGTTAAAGTCATGGACGACCAAAACCAAAGCGTATTGATTGTCGCAAGTACTAGCGATGCAAGTCTCAGGTTAAGACCAAATACACCTATCCTGATGCAGATTCTTATAGACATATAGTCATACTACCAATGGGATTCCGCAGGGGTCTATCCAGAGCGAAGCTGTTTCCATACCATCGGTAAACACAACCTCATATCACACTTGCATAAGTATCCAATACTTAAATATATGATAACTATGATGTTACGCTTCCATAACACGCACAAGTGCAATACTAGTCTATTCCGCATTATCGATGTCAAGTCTCTATAATACTACGACTATGGATATTTAATGATTAAACCTTTATGGATTGATATTGTCTCATATCTTATAATCCGGAACTAATCATGGAGACTTTTATCATTTATATATTTAAGTGATCAAATTACAAAATGATAAAATGCAATTTCATTGCTACATAGTTAATTTGTACAAAAACACAATGTCTTTTACAAATAGTGACGCTATGGGTCATAATTGTCTAACAGTATGACACATCTTTCTTTAAGTTTTGGTGAAAAAATTACTTTTACGAATTACGTTCAAAATGCTTTAAATCCTGCTGCATGTAGAATAACTAGAAATACAATAAAACGTCAATTTTTAAATTATACAAAGATGGTAAAATTATTTTAAATGAAACATTTAAGATATTAAATGACGTCTATCTATTTGTTCTGATATTTGGAGTGGCCATTGGGGAACACACTCATATATGGGTGTGACTTTTCATTGGATTGATGCATCATGGAACATGCAAAAACGACTTATTGCATTTAGAGTTTTTGATGAATAACATACTGCACAAAATATTTATAGAATGATTAAAGTAATTTTTGATGAATATGGTCTATTAGGTAAAATTTTAACAGTTAGATTTGATAATGCATCTGCAAATACTACATCAATCAAAGATTAATAATACAAATATGCGAACCAAATTTAGGGGTCATTTTTTTCATGTTCGTTGCACATGTCATGTCCTTAATTTATGTGTTCAAAATGGTTTGGAAAAATAGCAGCTTCATTGAGCCTATTAAAACTGCACTTAATTGTAAATTTAGGAGAGAATGGACCAAGTTTTGTAAATTTATTGGTATTAAACTGATAAAATTTTCACGAGATGTTCCAACACGTTGGAATTCAACTTATTTTCTTTTATGTCAAGCTTTGCAATACAAAAATACATTATGTAGTTTTTTTTCTCAAAATGTTCAACAAATCACACTTTTTCCTAGTTAATAGGAAGTTTGTTAAATTTTTTTAGAGATTTTAAAAGTGTTTAATGATGCTACACTAATTTTTAGCGGAGTTTATTATCCTACGGCACATTTATTTATTCTTGAAAGTTTGAATATTGTTGAAACTCTCGATGAGCATGTTGATAGTAGTGATCTTAATGATATTGTTTTGTTAGAAGTTATTACTGCTATGAAACGAAAATAGTTGAATTATTTTAGAGACATTCATTTACTTTATCTTATTGCTGTTGTTTTTTATCCTAGATTTAAATTAGAAGGTTTGAATAGTGTTTTACCTGCTTACTATGGATATTTAGGAATAACCAATGAAGTTGATATTACAAGAATAATAGTTAAAATAAAAAATGACTTAATAGAGTTATTTAATGAATATGTCATAAGATATAACTTGCAATCAGTATGACAATCTAGTAGTAGCGAAACGACCGTATTGGAATCTAGACTTAGCGCAGATGATCGTTGGTTATTACAACGAAATAAAAAACATAGGGATAACATGACTAATAACCTAGAATTAGATAATATTTATTTACAAATTTTGAGTTTTCAACTGAATGTTTAGTTAGTAAAAATTTCAAATCCTTGAATGGTGGAACCGATATCAAAATGTATATCATGTATTATCAATTATTGCTAAAGAGATATTGGCAGCACATGTTTCCACCGTTGGGGTTTAGCAAGCCTTTAGCATCGGAGGCAATATATTGGAAGTCAGACGGTCGTCATTACATCCAAGCACTCTAGAAGCAACAACATGTGTGGATGATTGAACCCGAGCTGATCTTAGGCAACAACAAGATGCCCCTGATGAATTTGAAGACTTGTTCGATAATGCATCTACAAGTGCAAGCGGAGCTGAAGGATCAACAGCCACAAATGATGATTGATAATTAAATAATTGTAAAATTACAATGGGGAAATATCTTTCAAATGTAATGGAACTATGTGAGCTTTGATTCCTCTCACCCCTGGAGTATACGTAAGCAACTTAAGTTTTTTAAAATTTAAGTTCAAGCTCTTTAATTTAATTTTTTTTTTTTAGATAAGAATTTTATTTGTAATTTAATTTAAGTTTATTATATAAATTCAATTCATAATTTAAAATTATTTTATTTTATTCATCTCAATTTTTATTTCAAAAAAAAAAAAAAAAACCGACGGGAACCGGAACTGGAACCGAACGGTTCGGTTCCAGTTTCACATTTAGTGTGGAACCGGGACCGTTCGGTTCGGTTCCGATTCGGAACCGAGCGGAACCGCCAGCCACCTCTAATCCTTTGCCTCTTATATGGTATAAGCCAATTTCAAACATCTTACAATGAGAACCTGTTGCTTTTTTTGTCTTATAATTTTCGACATGCTCGACTTCTTTCAAAATAGTATTTTTCCTGACTGAATGTTTTGCTTTATGCGTCCCCAGGAGGCGCAGCCCAGTCGTTTGAGCTTGAGAATTTGTCTTCAAGGTTCCAAATTCAAGCCTTGGACCCTTGTAAAAGCTTGGAACAGCACCGGGAAACCCCACGCATCCATACCAAACGTTTCGCTTTATGCAGGCACTTAAAACATCTTTGAAAGCAGTGTGCGGCGTGGAAATTTGACGAATCACGCGTGTAAAAACACAAATGTGTATGCAATATCTGCAGGTATATGATTAGGGGCTGCCTTTCGAAGCTGGAAGGAAGCACAAAATTAGAGTCAACACAATATCTGCAGGTATAGCACAACTTCTCAATCAATGTCTATTATCTCAAAAAGAATAGACTTCTTTTTCTTATTAATAATATTATATCATATTCTTTTTATCACCACTCTAAGCAGTGTTTACGGAAGGTTTCGATGTCCGCAACCTTATTCTTTTTTTCACACACGATCTGCAAATTAACATTTGATCATTGCGCTAGGTACGACCTTCATGTTGCATTTCTTATGAAAATAAATAATTCCTGGAGGAATAAAAATAAAAGGGAGCCAGCAGGAATATTGACCTATTTACTTGTTCTCTTTGTTATCAAAATAAACAATGAAACATATGTGCCTATGTATCAAATAACCTGTACAATTCTAGCAATATGCAGTTTCAAATCACTATAATTTCTAGACAATTCCTAAAATCCTCCAGCACATAGAAGCTATACTGCTGAAAAAAAAATCCCATCAAAATCTGTACCAATATCATCCTACTTTACGCTTCCCTTTACGTATTAAAGCAGCAGTTCTTGCTTCAGTATCGTCATTCTCAGGTGAAGTTTCCTGTACTGACTGTTCAGATGAAACTACGCCACCATTCCTGCACAGCTTCCTGATCGGATTTGCGGGTGCTATTTCCTGAGTTTCTTCAGTTACTTGATCAGGTCCACAACTGTTTGATGTGTTTACTTCATTCCTGTGCGGCATCAGCTCCTCCCCAACTGCCACAGTGCTTTTCATCAGCTGAAAGTCCCAGACAAACTTTAGAACTCAATAACAGAAGCAATCGAGAACTTATTAACCACAAAATACCAACTCAAAAAAATAATAAAAAATCAAGGGGCATATAATGGAAGCATATCAAAAACACAATTTCATCGTAGAGCAAAATTATAGCATTCTTTTTTTCAACTACCTTCCAATCCTGGAAGTCCAATCTGAAGACAAAGTGGTTGTACGAGACCTCCTTAGAGGCAACTGCATTGGGAGTGGGGGCATTCTTTGGAGCTGAAAAATTGGAAAATGATGTATAAGTTTTAAACCAATAATGAAAAAGAAAGAAGTCAAGAATTACAGAAGAAAGGCATTTGCAGAGGATCTTACAAACTATATGACAGCCTTCCTCATCCACTTTAATTTCAGCCCTCCCATCTTTAACTAAAAATGACAGGGTAAATAAATTTTCCACCGTCTGTGCAAAAGAATTTCTGTTCAATACTAGATGTTCAAGTCTGACTCTTCTATTTTTCCTCAAGATATTAAACAGGGTAAGCATATTTTTATCAGTATCTATTCTCTCTTCCAAAGCTGTATCATCAATCTGCACAATAGTTGCAGAAAATTTAGATAATTGCTCAAACTTGCAGCAGGGACAAAAGAGAAGATATTACTAGAAAGGTAAATAAACGAATAATGTAAGAATATGCAAAGCGTAAAGCAATCAACACAGCTTGTATAGTTGTGGCACGCTCATTAACATATATAAGATTTTCCAAGGGAAAGTAAACTCTTACCTCTACTGGCTGAGCATTTTCGGTTGGTCTTTCGCGTTTTCTGGAAACAGCAATCTTCCGTTGCTTTAACTCATTATCCATGGACCCAATCCTGAAGGAAGAACAAAAGTAAATATAATGCTATACACAGAAATTGAAATAAGCATAATATAGAAGGGGGGAAAAGAAGAATAAGCCATATGAGATTACATGGTAGAGCATCCAAGATTGCTTGTGAGAACACATGGGACAGCAACTCCAATATCTGCCCAAGCTATTGAGGTGCCGGCATCCTCCCTGCTACTACTCGGTCCACTTGTTTGCCCAAAGTCTCTTATAAGACAGGAAACAAAATCTGAAACAGTTATTCCATCTTTGTTTTCTGCCTGAACAGAGGCTACCATAGCACTTGTGATGTCCAATAGAGTCTCTGCATCAGCAACTTGTTCCCTTGGTCTCAGCACTGAAAATCATACCCCCAAAAAAAAAAAGGGGATTAAGGAATTAGAGAAAGCACCAGAGAAAAATACTGTAACTGTACCTACTATTATTTTCTTTTAAGGGTATGTTTGTAACTATTGTGATTCTGCTTAACTTTGAAAGCACGCCAACTAGTGTTTTGTAAACACCTACTTTTCTTGGCACTAAGTTTGCAACAAATTTGACTTGCCATTATAATTATCAGTAATGATCTGTGAGTTCCATTTTTATTGGCATGTGTCCGTGACAAAATAAGTTCAATTGAGTTGTAATCTTTCATGAAGATCTTTGTGCAATTGGACTGGTTTCTGGCTGCTGTGCATCAGACATACGTTCGTGGTGCGTTCATTGCAGTGTTCGAACGTTTGGCGTTAGTGTCACGTTCTCTATTGGGTTCGAACGGGCACATCCAGAGAGCAAACGTTCGAGGCACGTTCTTGTGGGTTCGAACGGGAGCATTCCAGAGAGTTCACGTTCGTTGTGCGTTCGATTGACGTTCGAACGAGTCTTCACAGAAAGGGCGCGTTCGTGTAGCGTTCTAGTAAGCGTTCGAACGCGACTGCGATCTGAACGCGTTTTTGGCCTGCAAAACCCTAGGTTTTCACCCTACCTATAAATATAACCCTTAGCCGCCATTCTCATTAGTTGAAGCATATTTCTCTTGAGCCAAATCTCTCAAAGCTTTCAACTCTCTTTGATTTCACCTTGAAGACTCTTTGAATCTTATGTCTTCTTTGTTAATGGTGAAATCCTTCTTTGATAAACCTTCAACACAACTTAACCCAATTCCCCAATCCTTTAGAGTTCTATAGGAGGAGTTTTGGTAGTCGGAGTTCCGGCGTTCATTGGTGATATAATCTACTCAGAGACTTCAGAGGTTCTGAAGAAAACCGTGGGTCGCGGGCTTGAGGAGTTGCCTTGAGTTCTTGCTAGTAGTAGAGGTACTTGAGTCGGTGGAATTGCCACCTTAGGTCTTGACCATCGCTGTAAGTTTTTCTCGATATAGTGGATTGGGCTGGTAGCCGATATACCGGAGTGGTTTTTTACTCGGAAGAGTTTTCCACTTCGTCACCAAAATTACTTGTGTTGATTTTGTGTGGTTTGATTATAATTGCTGCTTTAATTATTGTTATTGTTTTTACATTTGCAGCTTATTATTTTAGTTGGTTGAATTGTTAAATTGCCTGTTGCAATTCCATAGTAGCAGTAACAGGACTTGTCCTGCTTATTGTTTGTAATTCCGCATAGGGTCAGAACTTAGGATAACCCCGAATTTTCAATTGGTATCAGAGCCTGAACTCGATCCTTGACCCATTAGCTATGGAGCGTAGTCAACCCTTAAATTGTCCGCCATTTTTTGATGGCACGGAATATTTGCATTGGAAGGTTCGCATGAGAGCGTTCCTTAAGTCCTTAGATGAGAGGGTCTGGATGACTGTTGAATACGGGTGGAAACCTCCCGTTGTTATTGTTGATGGGGTCACTTCCCCTAAAGATAAATTGACCTGGACCAAGGACGAATTTGATGCTAGCAATAGGAACAGCAAGGCTGTTAATGCCATACATGGTACTGTCTGTTCTGCTGAGTTTAGGAGAATCTCAATGTGTGAGATAGCCAAGGATGCTTGGGACATCCTGCAGACTGTGCATGAGGGCACATTGTCTGTTAAAAATAATAGACTCCAGGATTTAGCCACTAGGTTTGAGGTCGCCAAAATGAAAGATGATGAGACCTTTGATGAGTTTTATGTTGAGATTAACGATATCGTTAACTCTAGTTTTAACCTAGGTGGGACTATACCTACGAATAGGATAGTTAGGAAAATCCTGAGATCCCTACCTGATAAGTTCCTACCCAAAATCACCGCCATCGAGGAAAGCAATGACCTCGATCAGCTTAATTTAGATGAACTCGTAGGAAAGCTGCAGGTTTATGAGAAAAAGCTTCCTGGTTTTAGAGAGCCAAAAACGTTTGCGATGAAAATCGCTAAGGAAGTTGTGCATGATACGTCTGGTGATGGTGATACCATCACGGATCGTGACTTGGCCTTGTTTGCAAAGAAGTTTAAGAAATTTCTTAAACTTAAGAAGAGTGGCCATAGCAGTAATAGGGATAGGGAGGATGGCAAAGAGAATAGGCATATCAGGAGTGAGTCTAGAGAGGATAGGGATAGTAGATCCCGTGGTGCCAATGCTATGAATGTGAAGGATATGGGCACGTTAGATCTGTGTGTCCCACATATCTTAGGGCTAAAGGCAAGAAAGCCATGGCAGCATCTCCTAGTGATTCAGAAGGTGGTTACTCTTCTGATGAGTCTCCTAAAGGCAAGAAAAATTTTATTGCCTTTACTGCTAGTGTGACTGGTGAGAGAGAGATTGTGGTTAATGATGATGATTCTGAAGTCTCTCTTGATGAGTCTGTAGATGAGGAAAGTCTTCAGGTAGCTTATGTTGAACTGTTTAATGAGAGTTTAGCTACTAAGAAGACTAACATAGAGGTCAATAAAAGGCTGAAAGCTGTTGAGCTAGAAAAGAATGAAGCTCAAGCCAAATTTGAGCAAAGCCTTTTGATGGTAGATGACCTGGAGGAGAGAAATAGAGGTCTAATTAATAGGGTCCAAATATTAGAAACTGAACTTGAAGATACTAGAACCCAATTGTCTGTATTTTCTAGTGAGAATAAAAATGTGGACCGTATGTTAGGAATTATTTCTGAGCCTAACTGTGAGAAGGCTTCTACTTCCAAAGCTGTGCCTGTAGCAGCTAAACATGACTTAGGCAAGAAACATGTTGAGTGTAGTCATGTTATTCCTCCATTTATTCCTCGTCCTGTGACCCAACCTCGATCTAGAGGTATTGTGGGTAAACCTCGCTCTCATCCGAGGTTTGTGCCTGTGTGCCACCATTGTGGCAAGGCGGGACACATTAGGCCTAAGTGCTTCATGCTTCACAAGCAAAAGAAGAGGCCTAAAAAGGTGTCACCTAGATTTGACTCTTCAAATCTAGCTTCTCAAGTTTCTGCACTAACCAAACAAGCTCAATTCTTGAGTGAGAAACTTGCTTTGTTGTCTAGGAACTCTCATGTGGAAGAGGCTCCTAGAAAGGTTGGGTGAGGAAGCAAGATGAATTTCCATCTTCTTCTGCGTGTCCTGATGGACATTTTGAGAGTACACTTCGGTGTAACTCTGCTTGAAAGATGCATTTTTATTTCCCATTGCATGTGTGTGTGCGTGTGTTTTATGTTTTTGCACGTTTATTTTGTTTTCACAGCATATGGGTGTGTGTGTGTCTTGTTTTTGTTATATATCCCTTGGTATATAGGATGGAAACCCGGACATAAATTTCATAGCCGATTCCGAATGGACGGTAGTATGATCTGCACTCGGGATACAACTCCACGTATCATTGGATATTTTACAAGCTGTTTTGTGTCTTTATTTTTTTTGTGCTTTAAAGCTGAAAAATCAAAAAAAAAAAAAATATATATTTTGAAAAAGACCAAAAAT
Source organism: Zanthoxylum bungeanum (assembly GCA_019454045.1). Taxonomy (NCBI): domain Eukaryota; kingdom Viridiplantae; phylum Streptophyta; class Magnoliopsida; order Sapindales; family Rutaceae; genus Zanthoxylum; species Zanthoxylum bungeanum. The sequence continues at coordinate 51,533 of SKCR01032807.1, forward strand.
ATTTTTTTGGCTTGTTAGAGCATGAATAGATGTGCATGTGATCCTGGTATGTAGGATATATGATTATGCATGTATGATATGCTTTTATTTTTCTTGATGCTCTATATACATGAGTGTGTGTGATAAAAACCTTTGGTATATCTTATGCTTGCACTTTCACATACACGTTTTTATTTTGTCAAGGCTTGGTCGCATGTATGAGTTTTTGGAATGGCAATCTAATCTCTTCCATGCTTTGTTTGCTTAATAGTGTGACCTTTGACTAGATGACCTTGCTATCCCCTTGTAAAGGCAAAAAGAATTCAAAAAAAAAATGAGACTCAAGTGCAAAAGAGCCAAAATGGCCAAATTCAAAGAGATAGGGCAAAAACCCTTCACTCGAAAGAGTTTTAAATATGAGCTCATGATATTTCTGGGGTGAATAATATAGCATGCAACCAATGTTGCTTTTTTCAGGTCCTAGTGGTGTTGGGTTTGAACACATATTTTGTGGACTTGGTTGTTTAGAGATGGATTTCTTTGGCTGTGTCCAGCTCATAAAATAAGGTCTTAAGCCTTGATTCGTTATGCACTTTATTTTTCACGCAAGTGCTTTATATGCTTTGGTGTTTATGTCATATGCATAAGTGTTGTATTTAGCCTCTTTTAAAATGATGCATATTGTTTCATGTCATAAACAGCTGAATACTGACTGGGTATCATTGTGTCAGCTTTACATGCTGTTTCAGTCAGTTTTTGACAGGATTTTTATTTATCTCAGTATGTGCTTGTGTGTGCTTCATGTTATTGCATACCAATTTTTCTTTCCTGTGCACCTTTCTGAGTTTTGGTTTGCTTCCCGTGTCTTATTTTGCTAACTTTATGTGCCTGTTAGTGAGAGGGAGTAATTCCTGTCTGTTTATGCTCTTGCATGTGTTTTTCTTCTGCTCTTCTGTTATTTTTCCTGTTTCTTTTACCCTTTGTCATTTCGTGACAAAAAGGGGAGAGTAATATATTAAGGGGGAGAGCCTTAATATATAGGAGAGAGTCGTAGATACCTATAGATATCTCCGTTTTAAGGGGAGTTAAGATTAAGGGGGAGAGGATTTCTACTTGTACATGCATGAGATTTTTACCTGCTTTATGTTTTACTTGATTATCCCAATGCTTTTCACGGTATATTGTTGTTTGTGGATGTTTCAGGTAGCAGGTATGTTGCTGCGGTGGCATTACTTTCAAGACTACTTTGTTAGGTGTTAGATCGAGTCCATTTGTAATAAGTCTCTGTTTTGATGGTTGACAGTTGACTATTTGCTTTTTGGGTCTATTACCGTAGTCTTTGTATTAGGTAGTATTTTGTCACGGAATGCCAAAGGGGGAGATTGTGAGTTCCATTTTTATTGGCATGTGTCCGTGACAAAATAAGTTCAATTGAGTTGTAATCTTTCATGAAGATCTTTGTGCAATTGGACTGGTTTCTGGCTGCTGTGCATCAGACATACATACGTTCGTGGTGCGTTCATTGCAGTGTTCGAACGGTTGGCGTTAGTGTCACGTTCTATTGGGTTCGAACGGGCACATTCCAGAGAGCAAACGTTCGAGGCACGTTCTTGTGGGGTTCGAACGGGAGCATTCCAGAGAGTTCACGTTCGTTGTGCGTTCGATTGACGTTCGAACGAGTCTTCACAGAAAGGGCGCGTTCGTGTAGCGTTCTAGTAAGCGTTCGAACGCGAATGCGATCTGAACGCGTTTTTGGCCTGCAAAACCCTAGGTTTTCACCCCTACCTATAAATATAACCCTTAGCCGTCATTCTCATTAGTTGAAGCATATTTCTCTTGAGCCAAATCTCTCAAAGCTTTCAACTCTCTTGATTTCACCTTGAAGACTCTTTGAATCTTATGTCTTCTTTGTTAATGGTGAAATCCTTTCTTTGATAAACCTTCAACACAACTTAACCCAAATTCCCATTCCTTTAGAGTTCTATAGGAGGAGTTTTGGTAGTCGGAGTTCCGGCGTTCATTGGTGATTAATCTACTCAGAGACTTCAGAGGTTCTGAAGAAAACCGTGGGTTGCGGGCTTGAGGAGTTGCCTTGAGTTCTTGCAGTATAGAGGTACTTGAGTCGGTGGAATTGCCACCTTAGGTCTTGACCATCGCTGTAAGTTTTTCTCGATATAGTGGATTGGGCTGGTAGCCGATATACCCGAAGTGGTTTTTTACTCGGAAGAGTTTTCCACTTCGTCACCAAAATTACTTGTGTTGATTTTGTGTGGTTTGGTTATAATTGCTGCTTTAATTATTGTTATTGTTTTTACATTTGCAGCTTATTATTTTAGTTGGTTGAATTGTTAATTGCCTGTTGCAATTCCATAGTAGCAGTAACAGGACTTGTCCTGCTTATTGTTTGTAATTCCGCATAGGGTCAGAACTAAGGATACCCGAATTTTCAATCAATTAAAAATAATTAAGGACAAGAAAATTATCAAAGATAATGTGTGATTAGCAGAAAAATTGAATAATGCTAAACAACTATAATGTTAATTACAAGCTATAATTAAATAGCAATGATCATACCCTGCTGATGCAAGCTGTCCAATTGATTATTATTACGTTAAACTTATCAGAACCAGCCCTTGTTATCTCCTCTTTTTCATCTGCAAAACCAATACAGAAAAGCCCAAATTTAGCCAAAATCCAATAACATAAAATCAAAATTTAAAAAAAAAAAAAGAAAAAAGAAAAAGAAAAAGAGGAAGTACCAAAAATGAGAGATTTTACAGAGCGATAATTGCTACGAAGGACTCTACGAGCAGAAACGTCTTGATCATACTCGAATTCTCCAGTAAAGTCTCCCCTTTTACTACTACTGCTACTCAATTCTTGTTTTATGTTTTTAACCATTACCTTTTCGTATTCGTTTATAAATTTTTCTTGTGAAAAAGGGGGAAAATCAGAGGAAATTGGTTAATTTGGATGTTGTTTTATAGACTGAATCGAAAACTAATTGAAGGGTTTGTTTGAATTTGGGTAAAAATTTGAAGGCAAAAAAACCCAAGAATTGAAATTGGAAAAACCCTAGAATAGAGATTTTAAAAAGAAGTTTTCCCTTTCTTAAATGGAATACCGAGAGAGACTGCTCTGTTCTCTCTGTTTCGCGGCTGAATTTGATTTTCCTTTTTCCATTTTAGGATATTTATAAGAGAAAATAATTTATTTTTTTTATCAAAATGTGAAAATAAGATAAAACTGCTGAAAGAGTGGAACTGAAGAAATGAATCTTATGATTGGCACGTGCCTGATAAGAAATTTTCTTGTACAACCCAAATTCATAATTTTATATAATTTTTTATTTAAATAACTTTGGGATTATTACTAAGTAAATAATAGAAATATTATCCTGAGTTTGTAAATTAAACTCTAAAAAATTATAAAATATATCTTAGAGAACCTCTTGACTTCGCCCTTAAACGCGGCTGTTGAACCCCAAAATTCCGATCTAAAATCAGTTGTGTTTTACTATCTATTTTCTGCATAAAAACTTATTGATATAGATCATATTTTAAGACTCCTAAGACGCAAAGCCACCCCAGTTACCACATGACTTATTTAATAAAGAATGACAAAATTAAATCCTTTTTGCAATCTGAACTTGATCAGTTTCTTGTGTGTGTTATATTTTTTGCTTTTCACATACATGGTCGGATGGCCCTTGATGAAATTTTATGTTTAGTGTTGGCGCAACTCAATTTTTCTTCAAGGGAGATAAAGATGAAATTGGGAACATCAACAAACACTAATTTCCTTTTCTACATTTTTTTTTTTAATCTAGGGAATTCGCTAATTTCCCTATATTCAGCTAACTACCTAACAAAAATTAGCACAAGTTTCCCAATAATCAATTAATTACAAAATTTTATGTTCACAATTTCTATCACTAATCCCTAATCCTATTCCCACATCCTCTAGCAGATCTTCCACACCAGCAGTTCAACTCCCAGGGTATGGCATGCATATCTGCAAAATATGGCCCCTTTTAAGATGCTTCCATTCGGCTTCTTCCCCGAGAGCACGGTTGGATTGCCGGAGACAGGTAACAACCAGACAAATACATCACTGAGAGAATCCATGTTCTTCAACAATCACTTAAGCTGGCTGCTTCAACCCAGAAGATTTCAAAGTTCATCCTTCGGTTAATTTATCCGATGTCAGTAGTTCAGGTCCTTCGGTTAATTTATCCGATGTCAGTATAGTCCGTCAATATTGAACAGTCATCGAGGCTGGAGATTAGGTCAGGAAAATAGTTATGAGGGACCACATTGGAAAATGCTGTTTCCAGTGAAAGCCCCTGATCGATGCAGGACAATAGATTACTATCCGTATCATCTAACCAAGCTTCACGGGACAATAGATTACTATCTGTATCATCTAACCAAGCTTCACGTATCAAATCGAACCTTAAATTGGGATATTTTGTAGCAACTGCTTGATTTGGTGCTGGCTCAGGAGACAAGTGTTGTATCTCGCTGTGCTCCACTGAGGTCTTTCTCATCTTTGATTTAGGAGACTTTATTGAATCAGAAAGAGGGAGCTTGTGCTTTCCCAAGGACTGAGATTTTGGGACTGAACGCAACTTGGCATCGTTTGCAGGGAAAGCAGATATAGCCCAGCCAAGGCTATCGTCAACGGAAGCTCTTGCAGCATCCCTGACAACAGAGATAGAGCTCGATCAACAATATATAAAGATTATCCAAGCATGTATTTCTCATCATAGTAATAAATGATTTTCCATAAGGTAGCTCTTATTATAGTTTCATCCAATGCATCACTTCTTGGTGATTAACGTCTCTTCACATAATCGTACAAAAAGGTCATAACTCAGTAACAGTCTCACCCAAGCGGCAAGCAGTACCCAGGCATAGTATTTTGATGATCTAACCAACCCTTTTGCCGTTATAAATGTTCACATGTTGACCTAAAGATACAAGATATGGTCACATAACAACATCACAGAGCAAGCTATATTGCAAATTGCACTGCCTTGATGCGTGCCATTAAGGCCTTTCACATATGAGAGGATGCAAACAATTAGGTCAATACATTTAAGAGTAAACAATATCATCGGTCCTTTCCTACAGGTCAAAAGCCTTTTTTATTAACAAATTTTATCTCAGGACCTGCACACGAAGGTGACTGAACCAAAGGCTTTTCACAAATTATGCTGCTAAGATATGAAACAGGTAAATTAAAGCATAAAACAAAATATTAGCCATAAAACCACATAAGTTTATGGTTGCAATGGCATACCTGAAACGGTTTTCAGCCACTTGTGAATCTTTGAGATGGTAATCTTCTCCGGTAGATTTGTTTACAGATGTCTCAGTGTCTGAACCATATACTGATAAATTAACATGAGGTGGGAATGAAATCGTGGAGTCGACCAACTCCCTTTGGAATTCCAGCGTTAAGTCCAACTGTTCTGGGATGACTGGACCATCTTCCCTTCGGTCAGAAATGGAAATTTCGTAATCTTGGTGCCTACTGTTAGCATCATGAAGAGCAGCTGATAATAGCTTGCTACTCTGTCCTAAATTAGTGAATTTCATCCTCCGTGCTGTCTCCTGCATGGCATTGCAAGAAGTCTGGGTGACAGAACTGAAAAACCTCAAGTACAGACCATTACGTGATGAAGAGACATTTTGCTGGCATTCAGTTCGAGACTTCATCCTCCAGACAGATGAAAGAAGAGCAGTGAAGTGCTTTTGAAGGAGCAACTCATTATCTTCCTGCTCCGCAGCAACATTTAACAGCATTCTGACATTATCCTGTTAAAAAAGAAATAGATGACCAAGGTTTTCTATTTCTTTCATAATATGTTATAATGACCTAAAAACCTTTTTTTTCCAGGCATCATATACACAGCAGAATATTCTATGACATTCATAACAAACAAGCAAGATACACTGAGGTTATGGCAGCTGGGTGCATATGCGCAAACCAGTAAATTCACAAGAAAAACACCCAAAAAATAGCAAGCAAAATAATACCATGTTTTAAAGGATGCATTGAGCAGGGGAAAAGGATACGAGTACATAAAATAATAATTTTGAATATGTTTTACCACTTGCAAGAAACTAGCATTCCCAACTTAATTAGTTACAACCAAAACCCATCTGTAACAGCTTGCCGACAAAGTACCCAAGACATTCATTTATAGACAAGAAGCCATGTTGTACCTCCACACATACAAGTTGCACATTGACCCAAAAAACCACAAAATCCAATTATAATTTTACCCCCAACCACCCACAAAGAGGTCCACAAACAATATCCCAACATAATTAAGATATCATGGGCACATTCCCAACATAAGGGGAAATAACAAACACACAATTTCAGTCATCCATTCAAACAATTAAAACACTTTTTCCATCAATCATTTCAATTCAGTCACCTGTTTCTACTATATTCTATTTTTCTTTCCCTGTATCAACGGAAGAAAATAAGCTGCTAGATCAAATATACCTCTGTTACTTTGAGAAGAGCCTTTCCAGAGCCCACGTTGCTGGTCTTTTCATTAACAGAGTTATCCAGTGCAGACAGAATATATCTTTGGATTAGTTCTCTAAACCGCTCACAGCAATGAACTGGATGGCGATATCTCCCCCTGTAAAACCCACCAGCAGTCATTCCATAGAGAGTTTCACTAACCAAGCTCCAATGTGGGCCATATTCATGTACAACAGCACATAATATGGCATCCTCCTGTGGCAACCAAGAATCAGGTGATGGAACACAATCTCTCGACCAAACATTCCCCTTTTTTAATTTTTCAGGTTTTATCATTAAAACCCGCTTCACTGGCATGGCAGTAATGGAGATTTTTCCACCCATCTTGCTCCTTCTTGCTGATTTCTGCTCAAGATCAACAACCATACTCTGGGATGTTTTTAATTCTATAGAGCCATCATGGCGTTTACGAGATAGGTTACAATCTAAATCAGGAGATCTTGCAGGAAGAGCCTTTTTGAGTTTTTTAGACTTATTCTTTGAGCTCTTCTCCCTCTCATCCTCATCATAAAGTGCCAATTCAGCCTTCTTACGTTTTTTCTGTAAAGTTGAAGGAGGTGACATTGCATCTGAATAAGTAGCATCCTCATCATACAAGTCATCTTCAATGGACATTGGTTCTACACTTGGCTCTTCATTTACTGCTTTCGATTCAGAAGTTAGAGCCCCTTTCTTGAGAGACTTGAACTTGGCTTTTTTTGGCTTCTTCTTAGTCTTCGGTTTAGAATGACTAGCCCTTTCATTTTAGAAAAGAAAAAAATAAATTATTAACACTATTTCACATTTTAAAATAACGCAGACATTTAAACACAAATACATAAGAGACTCCAGATTCTAGCAATTTTGTGGTAACCACATCAGTCTAAAGTCCCTCAATTAACTTGCACTCTATTTCATGGGAATCAACACCAATGACCAGTTTTCATGCTGACATCCTCAGGTCAAATAATATTAAAAAGATCTTCAAAAATTTAATAATTCATATGAAAGGAGCCACTTTAGCATTTCTACTACGTTGCAAGCTGTAATTAACTTCTTTTTTGAGAGGTTGTCAAGTCAGTTGGGTCATATCCATGTCAAGACCAGCCCCAGTATCACCATCCATGTAATGAAGTCATTCACTAATATGATTGGCATACCTACTAAAATGAATGTATATATCATAATAAAAATTTGCAGCAGTGCCTTTTAGAAAACATAATACCTACTTGAATTACAAAACCACAAGCAAGAAATTCAATTATTATAATCTCCAGGACACTGTTTGCTTTAACATCTTAAAAGTAACTTTTATGAAAAAGCACAAAAGACATCTTACTTCACAGATTCAAGATTTCCATCATCTGCATCTTCCTTCTCTTTAGCTTCGGCTTCCAATTCCTCCATTAACTACAAACATAGAGCATGATATTAACCAACTGAATCAAATGACTATTTCAAAAAAAGAAGTAAAATAGAGGTTACTTGTACTGACTTGATGCTGGGCTAAAGCTTCAACTTGCTGCCGGTATGCCTCAGTGGCAAAATCAGCATCCCAACCTGATAACAGTAAACTGAAGAAATTAGCTTCAATAAAGGCAGTGGAAGCAGGCACAATACTTTTTTTTTCCACACAAGTGTAAATATATTGAACCGTCCAGTGAATGGCATGCCTCATAAAATCATAGAATTCCTGAGCATGATTTCTATTTTACTTCTGTTAGAATCCCAAAGATATTATTAGAATTATAATCATAATCATCCAATAAAATGATTATAATTCTACATATCTGTAAGGATTAAGATATTGTTATATAATCATTAAGATATGATTATGTAATCGGTAATCCTAATGATTATTAGTATATTTAGTTTCTATATTTAACTTGATGTGATGCCTATATAAAGGCATATTTCTTGTAATTCTAAGTATCCAAAAATAAAGAATTATCTTATTTCCTTTTATAGTATCAGAGTCAATCTTTCTTTGGGTTCTGATTTCTCTCTTTTAGAGTCATTGTTCAAGCCGGCGAGTGGGGAAGACGTGCCACTATATGCCTGTGAGCCTCACGCAACGCATTCTTCGGAAATCTTGATAATACCAATGACGACGAAATGCTCATATTTTATCGGTTATTTGTCCCTTGTTCCCATCAAGTTCCACACCTGACCTTTTTTCGGGGTTTTGACAATGGGTGATTTGACAAGTTTTCTTTGGATGTTTTGAGCTGTTTTGGAATAGTTTAAACTTTTCCCGTTGTGCATTTTCCAGCGATGTTAAACCATCCAAACCTATGCATCTGTTCCCGTTGTGCATTCTTCAACGGCGTTAAAACATCCAAGTCACTATATATATTCTCGTTGTGCATTCTCCAACAATGTTAAAACACCCTAGTCTCTCTATGGTCCTTGTACTGGTTTCATTTGTAACAAGCTTGGTACATATGATACGTATGCTCCAACTTGAGGGGGAGTGTTAGGATCCCAAAGATATTATTAGAATCATAATCATAATCATCCAATGATATGATTATGATTCTACATATCTCTAAGGATTATGATATTGTTATATAATCATTGAGATATGATTATGTAATCATAATAATTATTAGTATATTTAGTTTCTATATTTAACTTGATGTAGGGGTGGCAATGGGCCGGGCCGGGCAGGGCTTTTACAAGTCCGGCCCTAGCCCGGCCAACCAAAAAAAAGCCCGGGCCCGTGAAAAGCCCGGCCCGGGTGCCTTACGGGCCGGGCCGGGCTTGGGCCAGGGCTTTTTTTAGGCCCGAATTTTAAAAAAAAATTAAAAAAAATACAAATATAAAATATATTTACACTATATATAAAGACAATTTATAAATAAATCACAAATTTTATTGATAAATTAACAATTTAAATACTAAAAATAAATAAAAATGATACAAGCATATTAAAAAATATATATATTTATGTTTTTTTATTTTTTTTTTTAATTTTGGCCCGGGCCGGGCCGGGCCCGGGCCAAAATAGGAAAGCCCGGCCCGGGCCCGGGCCCGTGCCGGGCTTTCATTTTAAGGCCCGGCCCAGGCTTTTAAGGCTCGGCCCGGGCTTTTAAGCCCGCGGGCCTGGCCAAAGCCCGTCGGGCCGGGCCGTGGGCTTTTTTGCCACCCTTAACTTGATGTGATGCCTACATAAAGACATATCTCTTGTAATTCTAAGTATTCAAAAATAAAGAATTATCTTATTTCTTTTTGGTATCAGAGCAAATCTTTCTTTGGGTTCTGGTTTCTCTCTTTTAGAGTCATTGTTCAAGCCGGCGTGTGAGGGACACGCGCCACTATATGCGTGTGAGTCTCACGCACCGCATTCTTCTTCGGAAATCTTGATAATACCAATGACGACGAAATGCTCATATTTTATCGGTTTTTTGTCTCTTGTTCCCATCAAATTCCACATCTGACTCTTTTTTCGGAATTTTGTCAAGGGGTGATTGGGCAAGTTTTCTTAGGATATTTTGAGTTGTTTTGGAATAGTTTAAATTTTTCTCGCTGTGCATTTTCCAGCGATATTAAACCATCCAAACCTCTGCATATGTTCCCGTTGAGCATTCTTCAACAACATTAAAACATCCAAGTCACCATTTATGTTCTTGTTGTGCATTCTCCAGCGGTGTTAAAACACTCTAGTGTCTTTATGGTTCTTGTACTGGTTTCATTTGTAATAAGCTTGGTACATATGATACGTATGCTCCAACTTGAGGGGAGTGTTAGGATCCCAAAGTTATTATTAGAATCATAATCATAATCATCCAATGATATAATTATGATTCTACATATCTCTAAGGATTAAGATATTGTTATATAATCATTGAGATATGATTATATAATCCTCATGATCATTAGTATATTTAGTTTCTATATTTAACTTGATGTGATGCCTATATAAAGGCATATCTCTTGTAATTCTAAGTATCCAAAAATAAAGAATTATCCTATTTCTTTTCAATTTCCATCAAACAACAGCTGGATATATAGTCACACCCTAGAACTATTATCAAGCCTATATAAGATACAAAAGATGGAAACCATTTCGATAGGGTATTTCTAGATAGTCCCATGGGAAGGAAAATTTTTAAACAAAAGAAATTATTACTTCAAATTTTTCATCTTATTCTTTTATTTTTAAATTTCTCACACTCAAAAATCAAATAAACCATGTTGATCAACTGGTTTTCAATGTCAAATAATATTTCTTGTGATGTAGAACTAGAAGTTATTCACTTAAAAATTCTGAAAAGATAGATGTAAGGCAATAACACACACAATAGTACTTACTTTCATATACAAAAGGCTCTTCATCATCATCAATCTCAGCTTCCATTTCCTCCTTATACTTCTCTATACGATCTAGCTCCCAGTCTGTCTCCTCAAAGTTAACATCAGATTCAACTGTTGTCTTGTCAATTATAGGATCCCACGTCTCCAGAAAGCGAATAGCATATCGATCAATTGGGCGTAGCTTATTCTCAAAGGAAGAGATGGCTTCTCCAGCCGCCGCCATCTGTTTGACATCATCCAGCATGTCAACATCATCTTCTTTCGCAGCAAGAGCTCTCTCTTCATTAGGATCACATACAGTTAGCATCATCCCATGATCATTATTTGTAGTCATGCAGCCACCCTGATCAGTGGGCTCATCCGTTTTTACATTGTCTTCAATTACCAGCTCATCGTCTTCCAGTCTCCCAGTGGCTTCTTCTGTGAATTCTTGATTGTCCACAGCTTCCTCCTGCTCAACTCTCTTTAAAGCCATGTAATCTGCTTCATCTTCTACACATTTTAAAGCAGCTTCCACATCTGCATTGGACAACGAAACCTCACTTCCGTTGTTATTAATTTTATCCTTCTGCATATTCTTAATGGGCAGGGTTCTATGACAAGAAAACAATTCCATAGGATCAAGCTTCTTGAAAAATTCAGTGTTATAGCTTCCACTCTGAATAACAAGATTGTCAAGAGCACGTTTCTGATTTGCTTTCTTCAAGATGTTCTCTTCAATTGTGCACTCACTTATTAACCGATATATATGTACTTCACGTGTCTGACCTATCCGGTGGCAGCGATCTTGAGCTTGCTGATCCATAGCTGGATTCCAGTCACTGTCATAAAAGATAACTGTATCTGCCCCGACAAGGTTGATTCCAACACCACCACTACGGGTGGACAAAATGAAGAGAAAGATTTTGGGATTTGTGTTAAACCGCTGCATTAGTGTTTGCCTCTGCTCTGGTTGGGTGGATCCGTCTAAACGCATGTACGTGTAACCATACAAATTTATGAACGCCTCCAAAATATCAAGCATCTTTGTCATCTGGGTGAATATTAATGCTCGGTGACCTTCAGATTTCAATTTCCTAAGCAAAATTGCAAGCTCCTGCAACTTACCACAGTCAAATTGTATCAGGCGCCTGTCTGGAAAATATACTTGCCAGCGGACAATTGCAGGTCTGATAGGAGATAGAAGAGGCAAAAAAACTTCAGAACATTTTTCCTTGTAAGTTGGGTGCAGAAACACGGGAGCTGCATTTTTACTGCACCAACAAACCGGAGCAGGGGCCCTAGCTGCTGGGATTGCAAACATGAAACTTTCAACCAGATCAATCATCCTCTGGAACCTTTCTACTGGTGAAAGAACAATGTCAGCAAGCTTGGAGGAGTACATGTAGGATAGACAAACAGTCTTCTGTTGAAGAATATCACAAACAGGATGTTTTAAAGTAAGAAGTTCCCGAAGACTTGTTGAGTATACAGGTTTTTTCTGGCACCTCAAGGAATTCCACCAAGCAATAGATGCTGCTCGGTCCCTAGCTTCTCTCTGCCGCTCCTCTAATATTGCCTTTCGAATCTCTTCAAAAATGCTTGTCCCATTTAACTTCTTCCTACGTTTAGAAAATGGCCCAACTTCTTCTAGATTATTAAGATCAGCACGCTCTTTAATTAAACTTGCCGGAGCAGCAATAGCATTTACTTCATCACTCTCCCATGAGTTCATGCTAAAATCAAGATGAGTAAATAAAAGTCCCAAACCCTTCAGGTCTGCTATAGCTAATGGACTAGGTGAAAGCATAGAACAAACAGAAGAGCTCAACTGGATATCAATGCCATTCATATCAAAAGAACTCACAATTGGACGGCCCTCAAATAGGTCAGGATGGTTACAGACTTTCCGAAGCTGCATTATAACACTAATCATTCCAAAAAAATTAGTGCTTGCAAGAGTAGCTTGTGTTTCTGAGCTGGCAATGAAGTCTTCATATAAATTACGCTGCCTCTTTGAGAGTCTACAATTTATGACATGCTCTTGCTTCATAGGCAGTTGCTTCTCCACATCCCTTTTCAATCGACGGAGTATGAATGGACGAAGTACGTTATGCAAGCGATCAACAACTTCCTTGTTCACTTTTTCTTGACCCTCTACCATTCCTGATATTGGATTACAGAACCAATCCTTGAATTCCTGATGAGACTGAAAGATGTGGGGCATTAAGAAATGCATTAGTGACCAGAGTTCCATGAGATCATTCTGCAGTGGCGTACCAGTTAATAAAATACGCCGTTTAGAATTGAAGGTTAAAAGAGTTTGCCATCTTTGAGACTTCCAGTTTTTAATCAAATGAGCTTCATCCAAAATCAAGTATTTCCACTTTTTTCGCTTGAAGACTTTAGAATCCTGTATAACAAGTCTGTAAGTAGTTATGCATACATGAAAGGAATTAGGTTTCAACCAACCTTGCCTCTTAAATTTCCTCTCTTTTGCACTGCCAAAGTAAGTCAGTATTTTAAAGGCAGGACACCATTTAAGAAACTCAGTTTCCCAGTTGAGCATGACACTGGTTGGAACAACAATGAGATGAGGGCCCCATATTCCCTTTTCGCATGCCAGGTGTGCAAGCATAGCAATAGTCATGATAGTCTTCCCCAGTCCCATTTCATCAGCTAGAATCCCATTCAATCTTTTCTCATACATTGTAACAAGCCAATCCAAGCCAATATGTTGATACTCACGAAGAGGAAACTTGAGAAGGAAAGGAAATTTTGTACGCACTTTAGTTGTAGAGAACGTGATTCCTGTTGGTTGTGCTGATCTTGCTGCTGCAGCAGCATCAGCAATTCTGTTTTCGTTCTCTCTACCTTCTTCTAGTTCTTCTGTAAGGGGATGCATGACCAGTTGGCTTTCACCAGGATCCATGTTTCCATCCATATAGTTGTTCTCAAGCTTCAACTCACCATCTTCATGTGCTGGAGAGTCCGAGAGATCGTCCGGCAAAGAAGAGGCATAATCAGATTCATTCTCTGAAATCTCATATGCGTTCATGTCCTAATTGAAAGAAGTAAATGATACAATGATAATCAATATTTGATGTGAATCACCCCATTATAAACAGAACCAATCCTGTAGCGTACCTTTCTATACCTTGCTAGCAACTCTTCCACCGGAATCTCACTTTCCTTCTGGAGTAATGCAATCTGAAAAATAGCTGCCTCATTTAGAGGAAACTACACTAGAAGCAAAAGCCAAAAATACGAGAAAGAATTTGCAAATCTATAACACTATTTGGTATTGTGGTTTGATCTATTGACATGGCAAAACTATGTTTTGGTCGAAACACAATTTTTAAATGTTTGATTAACAATAAAAAATTTCATTAATCGTGATTTCTTTTAAAAACTGAGTTTTGCAAAAGCCAAGATTTTTAGATTTTACTCACCATCAAAATATTATAAAAGTGCACCACAATTATTCTTTTAAAATAAAACAAAATTGCATATCACTGGTTATGAACCACACTTTTTTAATCACAATACCAAACAGAGCCTATATCGAGAGAGAGACCTAGAGTGCTTGACTAAAAGGGAAGGAGATTGATAGTAAAGTACATGAGAAATGTCTAGGAGGACCAAGACAATTCCTTACCTCATCTATGTGATTGTTTGAATCTGCTTTTGCCAATTCCTCCTCTTCCGACAATGTTGTCTCATCATCCTGCACATTTTAAGCCAAAGGAATGACATTTAACAGTCACCGACAATACATCAATTCATTTATCCATTTTCCAGCCTTGTTCTGGAACGACATAGAGAATGTTGATTACATTGCCTTGGAAAAGATTGTACTAGAATGTCAAATATTAATGTCAGACACAGTTAAATGTCAGACACAGTTAAGTTCATGCATCCATCATGGTTAATTATAACTAGCTTCTATTCGGCGCTCAAGGAAGAAGCTTCAGAAGAAACTAGGAAAAAGCATCATAAAAGCAACAGCTCCCTTGAATAAGCTCTTAGTATGTATTCACAAAACTAAAAGGTTCACATGATCAAAGCCTAAATCTCTTTTATCCCCAAAGGATAGCCCAGTTGGTTGGGCCTCTTGCACAAGAAGCAAGAGGTCAAGGTTCAATTATATGGGAATACATTTAATTTGGGGTGGGGATGGGTTGCATGGTAACAGGAAAAAAAGGCTATATCTCAAAGCAAGATGCATGCCAACAAAATGATTTAAGAAAATGGCAACATTAAAAGCGCACTGCTGTTGCACTATTTCCTTCTGATTCATTCTGTACAAGAAGAAACCTCCATACATATTCTCCAACAAAATTACCTCCAACTTCTTAGTCGCATTTCTTAGCAACATCATCGTCCGTCCGAAAAATTCCACTCAAAACACCATTAATTTGATTAAAAAAATTAAAGGTATAGATTGTAACTTCCAAAAAAATATGACAAAAAGAGTAATTCTGTAACTAGAAAGGAACTAGAGTATTCATTAAAGTAAGGCTTAAAATACAGCTAGCCTGCATAATAATGTAACTCATAGGAGATAAATCATTACCTAATACTACTATAAGTAGATAATGGAAAAACAAAATTCATGAAACCAAAACTAGCTAGCTCGAATTGCGCTCAGTTAAGGTTGAGTTGTCAGTCAAAGACACAAATGATTGATATACACCAAAGCAATTACTACCCTTTAAGTAAATGAGAAACAGCATCACAATAGTACAAGCTATACTAGCAATCGAAAGAAGCTGTCTTCTTGACAACTTAAAAAATTGAAAACAGCATGGCACTGAGGAAGACAGTATACAACCAAATCATGTACCTTGTCTTCTCCGGTAGCAACATCAAAATCACCATCTTCCTACACAATGTGAGACAAATCAGAAAAGTATTTAACATAAAATTTTAAAGGAAATAATAGTAGAAAGGAAAAGAATGCCAAAAAGAATAAATCAAAGACACTCGGAAATACTAAAAAGGAAAGAAAGGAAAAAGAAAAAGATGCAGTGTATCAGGATGTGGTCCAAAAAATTATCAAAGACACGAGAAAAGAAAAGCTGAAATTCACTGAAAGCCTTTATACATACAACAAACATAGCAATTTATAAAGAAAGATAAGAAAACAATACAAAAGTAAAAAGGTCTACAAAACATGCAACTGCAAGAACATAAGTTTTACCTGTTCTTCATTAAAGTCATACAATGCTTGTTTTTTTTGGGTTGAGGCCCCAGACTGACCAGATGAATCCCTCAACTGCCATGTCTCGATATCTAACAAATGATTTTCCGACAGGGACAAGACACCATTACTTTCATCCTGTAATCAGATGAGAAATATCACCTTGAGTCCTGCACTTGATATGCAAGCCAACAGCAGCAACCATAAACACATACAACTTACACAACGACGAACAATAGAGCTACTCGTATCGAGATTACTCCCAGCAGGAAGATCATTTCCACTGCCTGCAGAAAATATAACCCTTGAACATCTCAGGTACAGATCCTAAGCCTCACACAAATAATGTAAATCTTTACCAGCTTCTTACCCTTAACATGATCTTCTTCCACCACAGTCGGCTCAGCTTCATCATCCCCCATCTCAGGGCTACTTTCTCTGCTAACTGAAAATATTTAAATGACCAAATTAATAAGATATACCTAAAAGATAAAATGAGTCCAACTAGCTACCCAGATGCAGAAAGAGAGCCAATTTCTAATGCAGTAAGATAATTTCTATCTTTTGTGCGATTTAACACAATATAAATATAACATGGTTACAGAACGGACAGGGGAAGAGCAACTTTAAACAGAGAAAGGACAGTTGTGAAAAGAATTCACCTTTATCCATAGCATAACGTTTGAGCAACTCCTCAAGCGGGATATCTGTTTCATTATGTAAGGCTTCCAACTCTTCTTTCCTTTCTTCTTCAGTTATAAGAGCCTCATCTTCCTGGATAGTCTGCTCGTCATCTTCCTAAAACGACACCATCAAGCAAGAAAAGTTTATAATTCAGGTCTAAGGGCTTAGCTTCAAGTTCAATCTTGCCTTAAGAAACAGAACAAGGAACAGAAACAAAATTACAGAAGATGGCCTCAGAAGTCAGAACCCAGACCAAAAGATTCTCAAGATGAACTATTTCTTGGAGTCTGTACACTGTAATCAATCATACACCCAGCTATCTTATCTATTCATGTTTCACTGACAAAAATATCCATAAACTACAACATGTATGCCTCATTATACAAACAGAGCAGAAGAACATGTCAATGCAGTACAGCATTTCTTTTATTGTACTATGGATAAAAAAATTTCCCGGACACAAGGGAAAAAGTAGGGGGAAAAACAAACAGAAGACCATCATCCATATATCACAAAATAAGTGGATATACGAAAACATAAATCTCAATAATAGATTTTTTAACCGATTCTTCATTAAGTCTGTTTACAAGTACGCAGTTCTCCAGAACAAAACAACATGACTTGGACAAGTTTGCAGCAGGTGACTGTCATGATTAGATGCCTAATAGGCCCAATTTATCCAGGAAATATGATCTAGGTATCAAATATGAATTCAGTGATTCAAACAAAACTTGCATTGCAAATGAAATATCTGCATTCTTGTAAAGTAACAAATAAAATCCATAGCAAAGGAAAAAACTTTTACTCAATTTTGCATATTTGATACCTAGATCATTATGGTGAGGAAACTGGAAATGTAAACATTCAAGTGTAGACAAGATTTCAACTGCGAAGTGATAAAGAAAGGAAAAACAGACCGATTCATCTTCAGATTGAACATCATAATCTTCGTCAATGTCTGCAGCATCTAACTGGGGTTCTGTAACTAACAAATGCATCAGCTAAATTGTAGTCAAGATAGCATCCCAACGTTGAACAATAACAAATTTTTAAACATTGCTTTATGCTTACCATTATTAAATCCTGAGTTGTGTTCAGCACCATTTTCATCTGCTTCTTTGTACTGAATACCAGGTTCTTCAGCACCATTTTCATTTGCTTCTTTGTACTGAATAACAGGTTCTTCGGCACCATTTTCATCTGCTTCTTTGTACCGACTACCAAGTTGTTCCCTCATAGGAGACAGTTGCAATAGTTTGTGTGAATCCACTAGGTTTTCAGCTAACATAGTTGAATACCTAAAAGTATCAACAAAATATGTTAGTGCAGTTTAGCTTAAAATACATAATCATATCCAAAGAGTTTGTTCTTTGGAGCAAGCCATTTAAGTCCATTTTCTCAGGAATTGTTCTACCTCTCAGTTTGGCCTAAAAGAAATTCAAGTTGTTTATCAAGTGCTTTTTTCTTTCTCTCATCAAGCTCCATCTGATGCTTGTAAAGCACCTGGAATTATAATACCATGCATATTATAAGGTTTCAGGGATTTCAATCAAAAGCGAAGCCGTTAAGTTAAAGGGAAAATCAACTTATTAGTGATGACTTGCCAGCTTCTCTATCTTCATCCAGAACTTTTTCACATCCTTTGAAATGTTAATTGCAACTTTCCGCAACCGTTGCTCTTCTTCCTAGTAACAATTGGATACTAAATTTAACAAAAAGCATAAAAAAAGAAAATAAATACGAAAGAAATTCTAGTTTTCTATGTTTAGAAGGCATGACATCGCTCTTTTCCTACTATGTGGAAGAATCACATCCTCCATTGGTGATGTGTGGAAAAGCCGAAAAGGTACTTCCTATTCAAAGAGCAGAAAGCAGAACCTTCAATTTCTTTTCACCCCTGGAGGCCTGGTCCAACATACCCCTGCTTGCTCTCAAAGCCACCTTCTTCGCCTGAGCCAATTTCCATTTTCTCTCAGACTCGAAGTCCTGCCAACAAATATCTCATTTTAGCAATGAATGAGTATGAAACACTTCTCCCATATAACTTTATACTCTTCATGCAACATGATGTAAATTCAAAAGCTCTGTGTGACAAAAAAATATATATCTTTGTACATCACCTTGGACAACCAGACCATCTCTTCTAGAACATGATCCCAATGAGTTTTAGGGCGACGTGGTTCTCTGGGAGCTTCAAGTGCCTGAAACAAGTTACCATCAAAGAATCAATAATTTTTAGCAGAAAAACTATACATACCACTACATTAAATTTCAAAGAGTTAGTAGGTGCAATCACCTAGAGGCATAGAACTAAAGTTCTCCTTGTTATTTGAAAAAAAAATTAGCATTATAAGAACATTTGCAATATTTTTTTCTGAGGACTGGGTTTCTTGAAGAAAGTTCATGTTGGAACATAAAAATTTGGATGCCACGTGATTAAAGGAGAGAAGTATCCATCACACATGCAATAGGTTCCTCAAAAAGCCTCCTTCAACCTGTTAGTATATCCAACCTTTTTTTGGATTTTTTCTTTTTTAAAAAATATAACCCAAACCCCTCCCACGCCCTGATGTGACCGGGATTCAAATACCAAACTTCTTGTACCACCCTAGAGAATTTATCAATTGAAATAAGAAGCACCCACATGGATATACACACCCTAAATATATTTCAGAACATTATTTTTCACATAGAATAATAATGAATAAAATATACACAGCACAAAGCAAGAATATAACTAGGATCAACTTTTAAAGGCAAAAATGCTAATTTCTATGTGCTGAGGCAATGATAACCAAAATAAAGTACAGTGGGACTTCAAGTTATAAAATTTTGCATACTAACCTTTTGGCGCCTAGCTCTTGTCTCGTGATCTAGCTTAGACCTGGGACCTTTTGACGCCATTATTTTCTTGTGATATTATACCATGATTGGAATGTTGAGTAACTACATATAACATGAAGCCAAACAATCATTACATATTAATTAAGCACCATTTATGATTTGTTTCAAAGAAACGAACAAGCACAACATAGAAAGAACATTGAGATATTAATACAGGCTAGTATACAGCCAAGGGTTTCTATCGACTCGTATTGGGATTTCCAAGAATAGAAAACTCAATTTATTTAAACTAACCAAGAAAACTACAATCAACTTTAACACGAAGACAAAAAATATATAACAGAAAATAGCAATCTCTTAATAAAATGCCAACAGAAAATAAAAGGAATAAAAATCTTTATATTCTCTGTCCCTCTTCAAATATCCATATCCTACCATATAGCAAATCATACTCGCTACCTTTTGCAACTATGGTAACTCAAACTAGGGTAGTTTATTCACCAACCATTAGGTCAGCTACTCATAAAGTCATAAGTTGAGCTTTGTATAAAGTGCAAGAATATAATTAAACCACATATAAAAATGTAATCTCATGCATAGTTTAAAACTCTCATAAAAAAATTAAGCAACGTGAAATTGCATACATTATATTCTAAAATGGAAAAATCTTTCATGAATTATTGTCGTCTTTACATGAATTCATAATAGCCTCCCTGGTTGGGTGATTTTGCATTGCCAGGTATTAGTCTTAAATGCGTTTAGCATTAACAGTCGGACACATTTTGAAAAATCCAAGTCCAATAGAACTTTGCAAAGGAAAAATGGAACAAACAGAAAAACGGAAGGACCATGAACATATACGCCAACAACACTCTCAAGTCCATAACTTCAAAAATTGCAACTTTTCACCACGGATAACAAATATTCATCTTATAGTACTCAAGGAGCCTACCAACACCCCACAAACTAATGTAAATAGATTGTGAACATTCAGTTTTACAAGCCTAAAGTTAAAATGAGATGAAGAAATCCAAAATATGCTATCTTTACTAATTTAGCTAAAGCTGTAGGTCACCTGACTAAAATCCTTTAGTGGGTCTACTTGAGCCCTACACCTCACAAAGCACCTCATTATATTTCTAATATAAGTTTAAAAAAAAAAAAAGATGATGTTCCAAACTTGAGCTCTAGGAGTATGACATGGTTTCCAGCAAGATTTCAAGCTTTGCAAAGACAAGAATAGCAGTTTAATCTATAGATTCCAAGAATGCCATTCATATTCAGTTTGCAGATCATAATTTCCCCCATATCCCCTTGAAGTCAATTCTATCATAGAGTACATAATACTACATATCAAATGTGCTTTCAACCTACCCATTTAGTTAGCTGTTTATTGACCATACATTGACATTGTGTCAACGGTCAACACTAAAGATCTTGCAACTGAAGTTGCAATAATGTCTTTCTTAGATAAATCTACTTTATCTCTGTTAAGTTTTCTCCACTATTAGTTAATAAATTCTGTAAGCATAAAATCTACATGCTTACACACATTAAAGCAAAGCAAAAGGTGCTGTGTAGGCAGAATAATTAGAAACATAAACCCATTAGAACATGGAACTGTCAGGATAAAAACTAAAAAATGGACACTTGATTACATTATTGAGACAAAAATGTTAAGCGCACAAAGAACTCCACATTCTACATTTTCGCACCTTGTACGACAATCTCGAACCCAAATTCCAATATTTCAAGCACACAGTAAAAAGTTTGCACTTCAAGGATGAAATGGACCATTAACTGGAAAAAAAAAAAAAAAAAATCATTTATGCTTGCATGCTGAAAGCAGTTCACTTGCCTTCATTGCCCTGAATTCAGCTCTAAAAATAAAAATAAAAAGTTTTTAAAAAATAAATAAATGAAAAGCCAGACAAACTAATTTCATTCAGATAAATAACAGCTAAAAAGAAGACAAATTGCTTTCTTCTAGCAAAACGAACATCCTCTCTATAAGAGCAAAATTGCTATATTAAGCTCCAAATTTTTAAAAAATTAAATTAAATTTAAAGGGGAAAAAAAAAACTTTCACATGCAATTTCTCGCGTTTCTCACAAACCAAACGAAACCCAAAAAAAAAAAAAAAAACAAACCGGAACGAACAGCAGCTCTTGAGCTTTTACTTTTTTAACCTCCAAACTCCGCCGGATCGTCCGCGTAAAAATGCAAACAACAAAATCCTCCACTAACAAAAACAGAAAAATAAAATAAACAAATATTTAAATACATTTTATTTAAATACATTTTATTTTATTTTATTTTAGATGTAAAATACGTACGAAGAGACTGATGTGGCGGAGGGATTTAGGATCCCAGTGGGGTTTAAAGAGATAATCCGACGAGCGGAAACGCTCAGATCCAGGAAATGAAGTGAGGGCTCTCTGTTCGGGTCCCGTTTCTCTTTCAACCGAGTGGTTGTGGATACAACTTGATCTGACGGCTGTGCTTGATTCTGGATGATTCGACGGCTGTGGATTTGTCTTGAACGTCGCGTGTATCTCCACTTCTCCTAGTACTTGCGCCCTGGAACTCGAACTCCTAATATTTATTTGTTTATTAAATTTATTTTAATGCCTTTGTTTAATAATAATAATAATAATACAATATATAATGGCAAATGGGGAAGATTTTCCCGCAGATAAAATAATTTGTTTTTTTCTGTACTCGTAAAATAAACGGCTGAATTAACAAAAATTAAATAAATAAAATAAGCGAGTGTTGTGAGTAAGGATGATATGAAAAAGATTGGATTGTGATTTTTTTAATTTTGGTATTATATTATTATATAATCAGAATAAAAAAATCATATCGATTTTGTTTTGTTATTTTTCTAGGATAAAAAATAGGCTTTCGTCACCTTCCATTAAAATTCATCACTTAAAAATTTCAAAATATTTTTTATCTTATCTTATTTAGTTAAAAAAATATCAAAATTCAGTTAAAACGGAAAGAATAAAATAATCATCCTTTAACTGTGGGTTTTCAAAGTAAAGTACATGTATTTGGTTAAAATAAAATATTTCAGTAAACTTTATGATATGTGCTTATAAAATAGGAAAAATGATATCAGACTCAGACTATCATATAAATTATCATAAATACATTTTAATTCTTATAGTTTCGAAAATATAAATTTTAGTCTCCTTCGTTAAATATTTTTGTTATTTTTAAGTCGATTTTCATCTAATTAATGTTAAATGTATTAAATACCCCAATAATTATCCAAAAAATAAAAATAAAAATAAAAATAAAAAAATAATCTCAAATTTAGGAGTAATTCTTTGGTGCAACGGAGGTATGGGTGACGTGGTACCACCAACTAATTAGAAAATGGCATGAATAATTTAATACCTATTTTTTAGTTGTTTTTTAATTTTTTAGCACGCGTGGCAATGGATGATTGGCTTGTTACATGGATGACGTGGTACCTCTTTTGTATGGTAGATTTTCTCCAAATTTAGATGAAATGTGACTCAATTACCAAAAAATTAAAAATATATAATGACGTGGAATAAAATTTATATTTTCTAAAATTAAACGGACCAAAGCTGGTATTTCTAAAACTACAATTACTAAAGTATCTATATGGTAATTTATAAGGTAGTTATGTGTTATTCTCCAAATAAAATATAGTTTGCATGACACCATATATAAAATCTAAACAAAATACCTGGAGAAGGGCAAAAAAAAAAAATTCATATTTAAATAATTATCAATATCTTTTATGAAAGGGGCTTTTATCCGACTGAAGTTTGACTTAAGTTTTTAACTATCCAAAAACCAAAGAAATGTTCGTCAGTCACCCCCTAAGTTTACAAATATTTTTCATTTTCCACATAAGGTATTTTTGTCAAGTTTTTAGTGTGAAAAATCGAAATATCCTCCAACTCAATTTAAATATAAAATGACCATTTTAAACCTGGAAAAATACAAATAACAAAAATTAGGTGAAGTACATTTTTATACCCGAAGTTATTAAAAGTGTTATTCGAACCACCTTAATATAATGTAATGTTCGAAAATATATAAATGACATCACAAGAGTAAAATAGGCATTTTGACCGGCAAGTGCATTATATATTCATTTAGAAAAATCAAACCCATTCTAATAATAACTAGAAAAAAAATCTCAAGGGAATCATTTCACCACTACCCTCGGAAAATTAGGTAACTTTCTCAAGGATTCAATAGTGATCCAAGTGTCCTCTACAAATCAAATCCAAATACAAAAGTTTGTTTGCCAATATGACTTATCGGTTCTATGGTCCGTTGCAAATTCACCAATGACCCAGCTCATAGTCATATTTTTATTTCCGTCACATTATCGATCATCAATCACATTGAGCACAATAACAATTATGACATTAATCACATTACCGACATTGAATGACATTTGTGATATTAGATACCCCAGTCACATTGCACACTCTAAATCGCATTAAGTATAGTCATATTGTCGACTATCAGTCAAATTAGTTACCTCGGTTTTATTGCCAATTCTTACTCACATTGAGCACAATCACAATTACATTTTATTCAAGTAATAAAGGATTTAATCGTAATCACATTTCTACCCACAATCACAATATTATTATTAGTTAAATGATTGATAATTTAGTCATGTATGTATTTTAATTACATTTGTGACATCAATCACATTACAACCGTGTCTTTTCTACCTGCACAATATAATTATATGTTGGGTGATTTATAATTTAGTTATAAGTGTGTCTTAATTACATTGTGAATTTGATGGGGGAAATAATATAATAACGGATGGGGAATAATGTTTTTTTAATAAAGATCTATTAATGGAAATACAAAAAATTAATTATTTCCTTGATGCGAAAAATTTGTCAATTTGTGGTCAAAAAAATAACAAATAAAAAAGTCTAGCTAATTCTTTATCCCTTTTCTTCACAAGCAAAAACCAGAATGGCATTTGCAGTATTATTGCAGGTATCCATGATCGATCTTTTTCTTTAAAGTACTTTAATGGTTTCTGGGTATTTTTCTTGTTTGCTGTATCTCTTATTTTTCTTTTGCTTTTTTGCTTTTTCAAATTTTGTGTTGCTTTATTTGATCGACGACCGTTGCTTTAAACATTTATTTCCATTGGTTTAAGTATTTTTGAGGTGGGTTCTTTTTTGTACTGGCATCGTTTGATGATTATGTATTCATGCTGAATCATAGCTATGTTTCATTATGAATCATGGACATGACAAATTTTGATGCTTGATTGGTTGGGGCTGCTAAATGCTTCTGATTGAATAAATAAATTAATGCAAATCCATATGTCTTAAGCTATTCCTTTAGTTACAAAGAACAAGATCCCATTTTGCTAATGTGCTCTAGGTTGACGCATAAGTATTTGTTCTTGGAATTTTAAATTGTATGCGGATTTAGCACCAAAAACTCTGTTATTTAGTGCGATCATTTAAAAATTAGTTGCATCGGAAAGTTATATGTTGCTATTCTGTTAATTGAAGATCAATGTAGAAAAAATGGAGCTCTTTGACATTGATATAGTATCATGTTGGGAGTTTGATTTTACTCTATACGGTTGGACTGGTTTTTTCCCTAGCCAGAGTATGCGAATATTTTGTGCCTTTTGCTAGGGTATCTTTCAGGTCCTTGTCAATGGTTGAACCCTGATTAATTTTTTTTTTCACCTATAAATTCATCCTGTGGTGGTTTTGTACATGGGAGCAAACTGCTTGAAATTTCTCCAGACTCTATCATTATATACCATTGCTGTGGTGTTACTTGAAGTTATTCAACGATTTGGATTTGTTTCATAGCTTTGAACTTGTGGCGCTTCTGGGTTCTACATGCAACACCAATGACTGAACTGTTTTGATTTGAATAGAGAATGACTGTGTCCACGAGTAATAGGAAAGTTCACGTCTTTGATCTTGTTATGTAGCCAATTCCATTGTAGGTGGAGTGAAGATTTCTTGAAATTTTGTCGGTTAAATATGTTCATTAAAACAACAGAAGATTATGAATCCAAAGTCCTGTATTTGATTTTAAAACTACTGGTTTGATGATGGTAATTAGCCTTTCAAACCAAAGTTTTTTTTTTTTAACAGATTTTCATTACTGAATTACTAAAGGCCAAAACCTTGTTTGTATGTGAATGTAAACTGTGCAAACATATTTAAGGCTGCAAGTGTCTGTTCCTTGTTGAAGTTCGCATGTACTCGGACATGCAATCAAATGAAAGCTTACCTGCACCTCTTTCCCATTTTACCATTGTTTGGATAACAGATCCGAAGGTATGTTTTCTATTCTATGCAAATGAAAATATTCAACAGGTTCTAATTGGAGCTTGAAATCCTTCAATGTTATTCTTTTATTATTCAATGACTTTCCTCATTGAGCAAATACTAGGGGAATTGTAGGACTAGATCTTGCTAATATCTGATATCTAACAAATGGCAGTATATCCCTATTTTGTTGGATAACTCATTGAATAAAAACTTGTACAGATTGTATATCCATATTTTTTTTTAACTATATGCCTGATTCTTAGCTAAGCTTGTATTCTATTTAGTCGCTTATTGTCATGCAAATTTGGATGTCCCTATTTTTGAACGTAGGTGATATAATTTATTGTTCTGGTGTTGTCCAGACAGACAGTGTTGTCAAGTTTACTGGTTTTGGGGATTATTCAACCTAATTATTTATCTCCTTTCAAGGCAATAACACAGGTTTGATAACAAATTGAAGTATGGTACTAGTCATAATGGAATGACTAATGGCATTAGCTTACCTGCAGATGGAAGGATCTGCATTTGATATTAATCTGATGGATTTTTAATCATGGGTTCAACTCAATGTTGTCAGGGCTAAAGATCAAATATGTGCTTACAACTTTGAGACCTCAAGCAGATTGTACCAGGTATTTCCTAGATAGTTGTTTCGATTAAGAAACACGTGTTTAAATATAACTAACAAAATACTGTAGTGCCCTTTGAGTTCCAATCTATTACCATCTTCAGTTAATTAACGGGTTTATTCCTTTGTGCTTTGATTTTCCAGGATTGATGCATATGCTAGAAAATCACTGATAGCCAGATGTCACTACTAGAATTAAACCTTTTTTCTTCAAAATGGGGCAGCAGTATGCAGAGAAAGTGCAAAGGTATCATACAATAGCATAAATTATACAGGAAAAACTTTCTTTACATTGTCAGATGGTTTCAATGATTTTTACAGTTCTCAAGCACACCTAACATCCTCGAAAGTCCAGATCCACGAGCTCATTTCCAGGGGAATTTGCATCTAAGTTAGTGTATCCCATTGTTGCATTTAGCAAAGCCATCTTGCTGTTTATCCAGAATTTGATCCTCTGGTGCAATTTTCAACTTCAGAAATCAAAACCATTTGCATCAATGCTGGTCTTGAGGCTTCTGAACCAGACAAATAAGACTTGCCATCATTCATGATCCATTAGCTACCCATATAAGACTGGCTGTTCTCCATCTGATTTTAAGCCAAAAAGAGAGTGAATGGTTGAAACAAATACAAAAGTATATATGTGTGTACGGTAACCACAATGTATGTGTGGTATCTATAAGCACTATTTCAATAGCACCAATTTGTGCCCATATGCCAATTTTGTTAACTTGCAATTAGGCTTGTTCCACATATGCATATTTTCATGTCTAAAGAAACAGAATTTGCAGTATTGTCATATATGCATGACACACAGGTACTTTCAAATCAGTACAGATTGGAAAATGCAAAAGAAATTATCATATACACATTATTTATTACCACTTTCACCATCAGATACATCTGCTAGTCTTGAAATGGCATCTATCAGGGCCAGCTCATGCTCCTGCATTAAATGATTAAATGCTCAAGCTTTGTGATGCCCAACAAGGATATATAAACAAAATTTTGATTGGCAGTCTTACTTTTAGCATTTTCTTTGCTTTGACAAGCTCAAGAGGATCTGGATGACTAACATCAAAAAGTCTCTCTACCTGTAAAAGGTTAGATTACAAATGTAAAAACCGAAGCAACATTAGATCAGTAAATTGGCTCAATTCCATTACATACCTCCTTTACTAGTGTCTCTATGTTAAATAATTCGATATCATCTGAAACCTTCGTAATCATCCTATTTTCTGACGGTGTAAATTCTTTTCTAAATTGATCCTGGTCCTTCAAGGATCCTCTCCCTTTACCAGAACCTGGAATAGGACCACCATGGTCCAAAGCTCTCTTAATTCCACGACCTTGCCCACCAAACCCTCCTCGATATGTTATGCCTGGGTCCTCACCTTCCCACCGGATATCCTCATGAGAAATCTGTAATCAATAGGACATCAACATTATCAATATTAACATTTGAAAAAAAAAATTATTCCATTCACTTGCATATGTTTTGAACTCATTCACTATATAACACCCAACTACTCTAGCATTTCACCAAAGAAAGAAATACAACTTCATCAATCTAATCTAGCCCCAATTGAAACCTACTCCTGCAGTCCTGCTAAATGCGCAAATGCAGACCAAAGTTGCTTTCAATGAACTAAGTACCACTAGAATTGACTCACAACAAATGTAGTTTAATGGGTAACAAGAATTGTAATAGAGATCTAAACCACCAATCTATGGGATGAGAAACAATGAACTGTATCTAGGACCTGCAAGGAATTTTTGGAAAGAATTATGTTTACTTCAAGGAAACACAATAAAGTCAATTAGGATGTGTAGCAACCATCTATATTCCTAAACACTCTCAGGAAAGCTAAAACCGAACCTTGTGCAACTTCAACCCTAACAGTAAGTCAAAGGTGCAAGCATATAATTGGTAACAATTCAGCAGTTTATGAAGGAATGAAAGATATCAAATTTATAGGCACTGAGATATTGAAATGGCTGCTGCACCAAGGAATTTGGCTAGGAAATGTACAAGAACATTTACCTCTTTGAGATTAACCCATTCCCAGGTCTCATTAGCTGTATTAATATCATAAACTAGGGCATGCCGGCCCTGTAAAGAGATCAAATTAGGTCAGCATGACAGAACAATCCACCAGTGCTACAATTTTCATTACAATGCAATCAATTGCTATTTTGCAACATGAGTTGCATACTTGCACCAATCACTTTAGAATTATCCCTCTATATAGATATTTATTTATTTATTTTGAGACACCACTACATATTATCAAAAAGCAAAATGACAGAGACAAATAGTCCAGCGAAGCAAAGGGAAAAAAAGGATAGGAGCATCACCGGGGTGAGGGCAAAATCAATTGATTTAATATATCAAAAACAAAGCAAACATTTCAAAAACAGGTCAACATTTGTAGCTAAAGAAAAAATGGTGACCTCTAGAATAAAACATTAAAAGAATGCAGATAACAATGTTCTTTGAACCTACCTCGGTAGGGTTATGATCAGTGATGACAGCCGCATAGAAGCTGTTGTCTTCAGGCCATCTTGTCCATACTTTCCTTCCAATTAAAGGATCAAATGTAGCTGCTTCAGCAGGTTCATTTGTGGAAATGGTACCAGAGGAACTGCGATTAATAAATGGTCTATTTGCAGCAGGACCCATGGAAGGGTACTGCACAGAGCTCATCAAGGGTAAACCATGAAACGATTGCCCCTGTTAGAAAAGCAGGTCAATTTACAGTCTTAAAAGCAAAAGAAAACCATGTCAATTTACAGTCTTCTTTTCTCTATCATTGCAAGTGATTGACATAATCATTTAAGCCTTTCCCCTCTTAATCCTAAAGAAGCTCCTTAATATGAATGCTAAGATAGAGCAGCTAGAAGAGGTTAAAAAGCAGGTGTAGCACAATAAATGATAGAGAAAATACCGATTGGGATGTCTTATGTCTCTTGCGGGATGCTGAAACACTAGGGCTGGGCAAAAGATCATGAACGGGATGAGATGTGGCAAGCCTGGCAGGTTGGTTTCCACCTGTCTGTCTCCAATCCCTAATAAAATTGTCCAAAAAAATAACCTATTAGAAGACAAAAGTGACAGATTTCTTTACACATTAATCACTGACGCTCAACTATGAAACTCTCCAATGAAGCATCCAATTCCAACCTTATCCTTTTGATCAGCTCATCACCATGGACCTTGGTAAGAAGTTCTCTGTGTTCATCATCTGACACTTTGAGCTCCTTCCTAAGTTCTGTTATCAAACCTTCCTTTTCCTGTAGAAGAGGAATAGAATGGGAGAATAAAACTAGATTGGCAAAACAAGCAATGCTATATGAGTGTAAAATGACGTGAAAATGCAAAAGTAATTACCCAAGTAATGGCATCGTCCTGAGCTTTAAAAGCCCGCAGAACAGCACAGTACGCTTCTTGCTCAAGTTGATGAATTTGGGCCTCCATGTCGGCAGGCATCCTAGAAAATGAGGCAGAACCTGTGCCAGATCTACCATTTACAGCAAAACGGCTGCTTCTTGGAACTCTACTTTGATGTGGGGGGAGATCATCATCAGTACCTGCAATTTTTTCAGATAAATCCTAAATGTTGCCGTCGCATAAGCATCTAAAGAACAGTAGGTGGTCTTCCAGAGCTCTAGTTTTCAGGGTTAATATCCACCATAATATTAATATCTTTGAACAATTATCTCAATTTTCAAATAAAATGTTTCACAGTATTTTGGAATGTAGAAGTTAGAAACAGTGATTTATATCCCAAAAAAGTAATAATAAAACAATCATGTTACAACTTGTAAGTTAAGAAAGTCTGGATGCAGGCACTAGAAATTAATTCCAAAGTATAAAAATCAAATATCATCTTCCACTTCTGAATTCTGAGACCTGAGTTATACAACAAACTTTCGTTGAAAATAATTCCTTCTCTCTGTTTCATGATTTCATCTCAGTATTAACCTTCATTAACTTTCTAATAACTGATTCATTAGTGTCCATGTACCATCGCACGAACAATCTTGTTAAATTTCATTAGCTTTCTAATAACTGATTCATTAGTTTCCATGTACCATCGCACAAACAGTCTTGTTTTATTCACATTGTCCCTTGCGGCATATACTCCTACAAGATATTTTCATTTTCTTCATTGTTCCCACAAGGCAAAATATCTTTATCGGGTTTTGATAGCATGATACAAGTTTCAGCCTTTTCACATTATGTGATGCACCTTAGCAACATAGACAACTGGCACAACCCAAATGACGGCAAAACAACGGCATTAGTCTTCCATAAAAAACTGAAACTACTTTTTAATGTTCTCTTCTTTCCCATTCACAACATAACAAGCAATCAATTCAAACAACTGTAAAAGAGGTCCAAATGTCGTCTCTTTACTAATTAGATACTGTCCAACAATTTCAACTTGTTAAGTGAAAGTTCAAGAATCACAATAATAAAAAATCTAAAATCCCAAATTCCTTGTAACTATTACAGCACACCAGCTATGAAGTATGACCGAAGCTAGCATAACAATAACAACACAAAGGGCAAAGCCAAAGTAACCAGAAACAAATCCAGAACAAACTCTAACCCTAACATAAAATTACCAAAAGGGTTTCTTTTTACCGATAATTAATTAAAACCCTAAACCCTAATTTCACAAACCAACCTCATAAACACAACAATGCACACAATTGTTCAAAACTTAAACCCTAACCCACAAACCAAATCACCAAAAATTGCGCACACAAAAAATCGAATTAATCATAAAACTCACCGCTACTATCGCCAACTTCATATTCCATAAGAAGGGTCAGCTGAAAATTATATTATTTGTCAGAGAAACACGTTCCCGAGAAATACAAAGAGGAACTTTTACCCAAAATTCACAAAGAGCTGGAGCTGAAATGCGGATAAATAAAAAGAGAGTCAAAAATATTTAACGAATTGTAGTGGGAAAGTTAAAAATTTGTTTATTTGGTGATTTTGAGAATAAATATTGATTTTTTTGAATTATTTGTCGAAATATAGGGATTTTTGTTCGCGAGGGAGGAGGTGGAATTTGCACATTGCAATGCAGATTTTTTCGGTTAATGCCATTTTGTTCAGAGTAGGGTCCACTGTCAGGACACGTGGCGAATTTTAAAAGATGGATTACTGACATGGGGATCCCCGTGGTTTGATAATTTCTCAAGTATGAGAAAAGTGCTTTTATTTACATCAAATAGGTGCCCGATCTCTGTGAAATGACTGAAATATCCTCTTTCTGTTGAGGATATCTTCATTCGAGTACAATTATTTTTTTAGTTTTAATTTAGTTATTACAATTAAGGCTAATTCAAGTAGACATCCCAAATATCTCACAGTTGATCTATCAAGTTTGATTGTTTTTTTTTTTTTAAAAGGTGAGAGGAGGGTAAAGCCCAAATAATTTTTTATTCCATTATCTTCTTAAAATTCGAACTCGAGTGGTTAGTTAAAAGATCGGGAATTTATAAGTCGTCGATATTATATTTTAGGTGTTTGAAGTTCATATTTATGTCCCCAATATAATATGGATAACCTGTGAATGAAGGATTATACATATGCAATGAATTCGACTTGTATAGTTCAGCGAGATTATCAGTGGTCGTCATAATTCATGAGTTTGTAAATTATAGACATGAAATTGGATTCCGTGACAGGTAAACCTGAACTTAGAGAGTCTCACAATATGAAGTGTACTCATTAAGCACTTGGACAACGCATTATAAATAATACAGATTATTCATAATATTTTATCGGATTAAGCTAGTTAATTCAAATCGTTTAATCGTTAAATAAAGATACACATATATTTTGATTATTTTTAATATGTATTTATAATTAGATTAGATACATATTAATTAATAAATGAAAACTTCACACATGTCATACTTAGGTGGCATTTATCATTTAATGTAAACGATAAACATATATTTATGTTACATGTATAAAGATTACTTTTAATTATTATATATTATTTGGAATATATGATAATTTATAAAGTCATGTGTTAGGCTTTATCGCCAAGTATTTATTTATTATTATTTTTGAAAAATAAAATGACCATTATGCTCTAAATTTCGTGCACCCTAGGTATAAAAAGAAGAGTTTTTCCTTTGCTTCATTTGGTGAAGAAAAACCTAGTTCACAAAGCTTCCTAAACACACCCAAATTGATTAGAGAGGAGAAATCTAGAAAGAACAAGTTTTGAAAAAAATGTTTTTCAATATTAAAAGTAATATTTTAATTATTCTTTGATTTAGAAAGTTGTTTTGGTTGTTTTTATGCATTACATATGATGAAGAATCAGTTGATATTGAGTGATATTAGTGTAATATAAGCTCAATATTATCATATGATGATATGTTGTCATTCTAGAGTGTAATAACCACTCTTGTTAGGTCTCGATTATTTTAGGGTTCTTCATATGAGGTGTCTTTGAGTAGAGTATAGATTAATTTGATTCATATTAAGAAAATTAGATTTTTGGCATGAAAATTAATATATTTTGTATTCTATTTAGATTTGAAAAATCGGATTTTTGGTGTGTGAAAAATATGTTATTTGGATGTGTATTGATTGTTGGAATAATTTTCTGAACGAAAATATGCAAAAATGGTGAAAAATAGCATTACCTAGTGAATAACGATGTTATCGGGTGTGGACTGACAAAAATGTAAATTGGTCATTGTTCGATCAGCCCATGGACTGACTGGACATTGTTCGAATAACCGGGACAACCCTGGTGGGTTCCCAGTTAATCGGTTCGGCCGGAAATACATTTTACATGGTTTTACAAAAAATCATTTTCGTAAAAGTTTCGCAGTGTTTTGTAATTTATTATGTCGA
Organism: Zanthoxylum bungeanum; assembly: GCA_019454045.1. Classification (NCBI taxonomy): domain Eukaryota; kingdom Viridiplantae; phylum Streptophyta; class Magnoliopsida; order Sapindales; family Rutaceae; genus Zanthoxylum; species Zanthoxylum bungeanum. The sequence continues at coordinate 84,940 of SKCR01032807.1, forward strand.
TATTTGTTTAAAAAAAATTATGTTTAGGTGAAATATGAATAAATTATTGGTATATGATACCGAATAATTTATTCGTTAAGTTTAAAAATTTTAAAATTATGATATCACCTAAACCGCATTTCCACAGCGACAATCCCAACAAAAAAATGGTATCAGAGCAGGTCTGATCATGTATCCATTACAAGTTTCATACTTGATATGTGATATTTAATCCAATTTAATGTTTGCACATGCATGTTAAATTAATTTGATTAATTTTGAATTGTTTGACAATTTGCGGAAAATCACTAATTGATAAGGCTTGAATAGTAACTTATGTAATACCTCAATTTATTTATTTATATTCATGTTTTAATTTATTAATTATGAGTGTGTTGGAAATTTAGGGGCTTAATTGTTGGGTTTGTAAGAGTTTGATTCAAAATGATAAACGGAATAAATGGAGGGGGCAAATGATATTTGTCATGGTAGTATATAAAACAATAGAGAAATATAGAGAGTAGAAAAAGAGAGAAAAGAGTGAGTTTTTTTTTATCCTGATCCGTCTGATTCAAAGTCGATCTCGACATAGACTTTTAAGGAAAATGTAGAGCTCAATGGGATGATCATTTTGACAATGGTGTTATCGCGGGACATTATCGTTTTTTATCAATTTTTTCGGTAATAATTTTTTTTATGGTTTTTCTCGATTTCTTGTTGATCCGGAATTCTGATTGACAAACCGTCGGCGGTATTGGAATCGGAAGAGGGAGAAAAACACTCGGCCACCAGAAAATTCAGATTTCAATCGGAGCATGGCGCTCACGTGCACCTTAAGCAATGGCATGTGAGGCCCACACGCGGCCTGAAAGAGCGTCGCGTGGGTGCCACTCACCGGACAGAATTTAGCCGTCGATG